>SCLG01001388.1:0-10148 GCA_004367875.1 Oikopleura albicans
GGCTGATATATCACACTCCTCAAAAAAGAACACTTGTCGAATTGGCTTGCCATCAAGACGGAAATTAAAACGTTCTTCGGGCGCATATCCGAAGCATATTGGCACTTGAAGGATCATTTCATAAATTCTAAAGTATTAGTTTTATTTCAGATAGCTTGAGCAAAAATAATTTGGGTTGGTTACAAGGTCAAGGTCTAAAAAACTGACTTGGCCTTAATGTACTTTGAAAAAACTGACTTGACCTTACCATCTGAAAACAATTTTTCCACCATAAGCCCTTGGAGCTGGGAAAAATTCAAAAAAACATAATTTAAAAGAAAAAATGTAAAAAGACATGATTTCTACACCCCCTGCGCTGTTATCTTGCAAGTATCGCATGAAAAAATCCGAAAGATAACGGAGCGAACGGGAAAATTTGCAAGATAACAGCGCAGGGCTTAACACATAAAGATAGGGATTCCTGGAAAATTGGCCGAAAAAAATCTGCAGGATAACGGAGCCAACGGGAAAATCTGCAAGATAACGGGTGACAAGATAACAGCGCAGGGGGTTATAGAAAATAAATGTGCAAGCGGGGAGGTCTTCATACAAAAAAAGACGTGATTTTAAAGTTTTTTCCCAAGAGCATGCTTCTCAAAAAACTCACTTGTCCTAAGTGCAGAAAAACCTGACGTGACCAATGGTCACTGACCATAGTGCAAAAAAACTGACTTGGCCTTATAACGGTTTAAATGGCTGACCTTATAAGCAACCCCCTGTTACAGGGGCTCTGTATACTGTATATGGTAGATCTGTTTTTGACAAATGCCCAAAATGTAGATTTTCGAAATTGGATAGTGTCTTATGAGCTAACTGTTAAAGATTGTAGCGCAATATGCAACATAGCATTTCAAGAAAACTAAATGTGAAAAAAATGACGAAATTAAATGAGAAACCCGCAGATTTCTTCTGCTCATTTAATGGCGTCAAACGCAAACTTGTCGTTTTCTCTTTAAACATTGGTTTAACCTCATATGAGGTTAAGTATTGGCGCGTTCTTGGCCTTTGGTTGAGTTCACCTTATATTTGAACGATATAGCGATTTAGCATGGCTTAAAAAGAGATAGACACAAAAGGTCGTGTGATCTCCACGAAATAAAGTCGCCAACGAGGCAAAAATGTCATCTCAATGATTTCCAGTTACTTCGAAAATATAAAAATATTGTTTTGATTCTGACGATTACATTAGACAAGTTCGACTCTTATTAGGGTACACAACAAAATTATTACAGGGGTGGTTATAAGGCCTTAAGAAAAGGACCATAAGGCCTTAAATACATTTTCCAAAGACAACCGGGCAACAATATTATTGGCAACAAATGTGCTAAAAAGACATGATGATAGAAAACGACCATAAAGCAGACCAAATCCCGGACCTTATAACTACCCCTGTAATTATTGTACACCCCTTACAACGTTACGTTCCGCCCGTGCTATTACATTAAAACATTTTTTCCGTAAAAGCACTGTGTCGTTATTTTTCAATTTTGTATTTGCTTTATAAAAATAACGGCTATATATTCCCATTAGTTATTTTCCAGAAAAAGGATTTTTTCGTATACATTTCAAATTTTTCAAAATTTTTTTTTGACTCACCTTTCATCGTCAGTTGTCGATACAATAATCCTGGGGTTAATCAGAGTGGCGAATTTTCTGGCAATCCAATTCACTTGCCACTCCTTCAACAGATTCTCAATATCATGCATGTCAATTTTCTTCCAGGCGCCTAATGGTGGTTAATATTTTAGAAGAGGCCTAACCAATCACCTGTGTGAAAAATTGTGGTATTTCCGATGTAATTTCACAAAAAGGCTTGCGATTAAGGACTTTTTTATGTATTTTGGAATTATTTTGTCGTTAATAATTTGCCTGAAGAGTAAAACATCGGCCAAAACATCGTGACTGCTCAAAGTTTTGCAAAACGATGTGTGTGGATCCCAATCAGAGATCCGAAAGTTCGGTTTTTTCGCAGAACTTGAGAACTTTATAACATAACGCCAAAAGAACACAAGAACACAGTTCTGGGCCATTTTTCTACCATGAGACAAAACAGAACGGCCATTTAGAACGCTCTATTTAAAAAACAAACGTTCAAAAATCCGTGCACGAAAGTTGGGGGACTATCACAAAATAGAACAACCGTTCTGTTCTCGAATTTAGAACAAAACTTTGGCATATCGGATCGCAATCGTTTCAGTCTTGTCTTTATCAATTCTCTTTATTAACTGCCTATAGTAAACAAATCAGTTTTTTTCTGGCTGGCGACGCGTTTATGCTTCGATGAGGATGGGTCCTTCTGGCGTCTACGATTTGCCTTATACCTCTTGAATTTGAAAAACATTAAATCTTCTGTAAAATAAACTTTTCCAGGAGTGACACTCCAAAACCCCAAAAAATAACCTATTTTAAATTTTTAAGAGACTCAGTAAGTCGAAACTAATAGTAACTTATTCAAAGCGAACAGTAGTCCCACTACTATTTCAATTAGTTTTCCTTTTCCTGATGAGTCATTCTTTAATTGAATATGTTCTGTGGAAATACATACCTTAATAACCCTGTCTGATTAAGTACCACACTATGGTACTACCCTACAGCGGTTCGAAACTGAATTCCCTGCCTAAAAAATCCCAACCATGCGACATTTAGGCGCCGTTTTGTCGTCTCGACCTTTTTTTTTTGTTCGCTTTTCATAAATCGCACTTTAAAATCGTATCGCTTTAAAATTGGTTCGAAACTAAAATTGCATGGTTGAAAACTTTTTTTCGAGTCATCCAGATTCTCAATGAACGGCATGGAATTAGAAGTCCGAAATCTGACATCAATAATTTTTGGTGCAAGGACTGAGTCACATACAATTGTATTTTTTAAAGTTTCGCTCTGTATGGCACAATTAACGTGGTTGTTAACGATGGTGGTTAACACCTGTGCTCAGGTTTTTAATCTCCCGTGGCGCTCCCGACAGTGCCACATGGCACTGCTGCTTGACACTAAAGGGTCAGACCGTCTCTAATTATTCCAATAAGTCTATAAAACCATAATGGTGGGCTTGACTTTATATATTTATTGGAATTATTAGACAGGGTTAATATTGCGTATAGTAAGGGATATAAATGTAACATCGATTCAGCTTCAATATGGGTCGATATTACGTAATAAAATAAAGAGGCGGCCAAAAGTGACGAGTAATTGCTAGTTTTTCTCTAGTTTCTCTCGTTTGTTTACAAAAAAAAATCTAACAACTAGCAATTACTACCGCCTCTTTTTTTTATTACGTAATATCGACCCATATTGAAGCTGAATCGATGTTATTACCGGTAACTCCATGTGAATTTCCGGTTAATCGGAAATTAATCTTAATCGATCTATTAATGAAATAACCGAAATCGGGAGCGCAGGAGTTCACCAAAAAACTGAGTCTCATTAAAGATTGAAAAACAGGTTGATCTTCAGCCAAATTATTAACGACGAAAATATGAAATAAATTATTGCACAAATATACAGGCCGGTTAATGGGTGGCCGAGTTGTCATGATAATTTTACAGCCTGTTTCGTTTTTCGTCTATTAAAAAATATTCGAGACTAAACTCACGCAACCTCTCATGGCCTCACTTATGAGTAAATGATTAAAACTCGAGGATTTGCCAGGAGTTAAAAAATCATTCTGAAGGATTTTCTACAGGATTTTATAAGTTGCGTTTGTAATCCCCTCAAAAAAGTTTGGCCCTTCTGTTTAATAACCACCTATAATCTTTTCCATCGCGCTTTTTTCTGTTTTTATATTTTTTTGTTACTTTTTCCAGGAAATCTCTTGACGTTAATCTAAGGCTTAGATCTTAATAATGTTCACTTCTGAGAATTTTTTTTTCTCTTTTCACTGCTGTGTCTTCTCTTTTTTTAATTGTTACGATGGTTACTAGTCTGATTTCATCTTAGTCTGAGTGAGTAAAAAAAAAGTAAAATAAAATTATCTATTTTTTTTAAAGTCGTGTTTCATAGACACTAATTTTAATGTTAGAAAACAAACAAAAAAGAACGGCGCTCGAAGTTCATTTTAGTTTTTTTTTTATTTTCTTCTCTGTTTCTTTTCTATTCTGCATTTAGAATCGATGGTTCAAGACACATCAATATTGGCAGATAATTTTTCAGAGCCTCTAAAACACGTCATATATGAGTAGTCTTAAATATTGATCTTGAATGATACAGTCTGTCTTTCCACTGCACGTACTCATCGTTTTCATTTTGCAATATGAAGCCTCACAGAAAGCAAAAAAACAATTTTGAAAAAAATGTCTATAACAATAAAAACTGTTAGTCAGCAAAAAAATTATACACCAGATGACTCGTTATAGGGCTACCCGTTATATCGTCCTGATTTTACAAAACAAAAAAATTTTAGCATAAGTTCATATAATATGAGAAATTTTCTCCTTAACCCTGGACCGTACATCCGCCACGCTTAATTAATTTTCAGAATTTTAATTCTTAAATATCTCTACTAGGACAAAATATACAAATTATCTGTTTATTATGAGGCTAACAAAGGGCATTAACACTCGTTTAGAAAACAGTTACAATGCAAAAAATATTATTAAAGATATAAAAATACTGTGTATGACCCCATACGTTGTACGGTCCCGGGTTAAGTGCGGTACTTAAGAAGGGGAGGACTGTAATACAAAAATATTTTAGAAGAAGGAAATCGCCTTTCGGTGATTGGCCGAACGTGCTAAAAAACCAATGACAGGCCACATAGCCCTCAGACGCGCTATCAAGCAACGTTACCAAAAAGTGGTAACATTATTTTTTTTTCGCGTTTGAAAATCACTCCGATAGGGCTAAAATCTCGTTATAGGGCTACCTTTTCAGAAACCGAAATTTAGTTATAGGGCTTTTTTTCAATTTTATCGCATCCTAATAAAATGATCATAAAATATGACTCATACGGTATGACTCATACGGTATGACTCATACGGTATGAGTCATACCGTACAAGTCATAACTTTTTTGTGCAAGGAGCACCCAAGAATCACAAAAGTAAATTGTTGGTTCACATTTTACAATAAACTTCGTTATAGGGCTAGTCCGAATAACAGTTTTTCCCACTTTAAGCGCTTTTTCGTAGGCCTAAAACTCGTTATGTAGGGATATTTTTCGAAACCAATTTAGTCGCCTCATAACGAGTCATCGTGTGTATTTTGTTTTCGTCGTAAGTCTTACGCTATACCCCCTTCTCCAAAGAACGATAAATTTTTATCGGCTGGAAAACGTTCAGCAAAAAACTTTGATAAAATTTTTTTCTACAATTTCCTTGGATTCCGTTATTTCCAAACGCCTACTCACTGCACATTTATCTTTTTACTTCTTTATTTTTGAAGAATAATGACACACATTAATATTACCTACACTAATTATAATATTTAGGACCTATATTATAGGTAGTGGGTATTATCATATCAAATTGTTTTTTTTAACATGCGTTGTCGAATTTTCTCGTATTTCAACGTAATTACGTATTGCACGTATTTACATGTAACACATTAGGCTACCTACACACTTTTTCAGGTTAAAAACATGTTTCCTAATCAAAAAATCAATATCTTAGGTGATACAGTTTGATCACAAAAATCTCATTGGAAGTCCAAATTTTAACCCCCAGGGGAGAAAACGCGCATGTTGTCACAAAAAGACAATTTTCCTTACAAATATGACAAATCTTTAATTCAGATACAAAATATCGGCCTCATTATTACGTAAGCAACTTTAAAAAATAGATTAGAAAAATTAGTAATCGAACTATTAAATTTTTCGACGCTATAACTCAAACTATGATTCAGGTGTAGTACAGTATCTTCCGGAAAACGGAAATCTTAAAATATACACCTCAGTTCTGAGTCAGAACTTGATGAAACGACATATACAAGATAATTATATTATATATTATTATTATGAGTTATAATTTATGAGCCAAATACTCCAAAAAAAAAATTAATGAAACATTTCTACAAAATGTCTGCGAGATGGCAGTAGAGACGTGATTTGCGTGACAAGTGCACTGGTCGTACTACCTTTTTCTAGACTCAGTGTAAACGTATCGTGTGTCAAACCTCAAAATTTGGACATTTTTATTCAAGAAATTAATACGAATCGCGGGAGATTAAAAAAAATAGTGAAAAAGAAAAGCGATGGAATTCTTCTCCAGATGCGTATTAATTTCTAGAATAAAAATGGGCAAATTTTGAGGCTTGACACACGATAACAAAAGCATGAAAATGTCCAATTTTTTGTTCAGATGATTGGAAATCGTGATACGTCTCTAAAACGTCAAATAGTTTCCCTGAGAGTTAATTTACTATGTACTCTTTGGGCATATCTTTAGTTCATTTAAACACGCCTTACATCATTTGTTTACAAACAAATAAAAAACAGGAAACAACAATTTAGTAACATTGGTATGTTTTGATTTTACTCTTTTTGTTATTGGGTCATGCAGGGAAGTAGTTTTTGTAAATTTTCCCGTACAAGATATTACCATCCTTATTTCAAGTATTGACATGATTAGGTGAACAAAAAATCATCTTCTTTCACGTTCACAAAACTTCTGATAAACACGTTTGGTTTTGTCAAATAAAAGAAAATTCTAGAAAATGTGGCCATGGCTGTTTTTTTTTGAGAAGTTGAACTATGAATATTGTATTTTTGTTTTATCTTAGAATAAATGAAAAGGGGCGATGAAAATATCCAGTATGGTGATTGAGTAGCCCCACTGGAGAAAAATAAGGTCAATCAGTTTATCAAATCAGTCCTCATTAACCATTAAACACATAAACCAAAAAGGTCCATGAAAAGATAGACCGGATAAATGTTCTATTTCATAAAAAAAACATTTTTTTTTTCTGCAAACGCATAATTGCTCAGTCTCTACCAGAGGTCGCCAGATTCGATATTTTGTGCTACCTGACGCGGGTAAAAATCGGGTCTTCGAGGCGGGTCAGAGACCCAAGCTAAATTCGAGGTCGGATTCCGGCTCGGGTCTGAGACCCGGCTAAAAACCTGGGTCTCGAAATTCGGGTCAAAAAACTAGGGTCTAGACCCAAGCATAAATGGCTACCCGACGCGTGTCCTACCCATGTCGGGTTTACTCGAGTACCCGAGTGCCGACCGCTACTCTCTACCATTAGTCTTGAAACTACAATGCCTGCTATTAACCGTTCGCCATTATGCTTGACAATTCACTTAAAACAGAGCTACCGGTTCATTTAAAATAATTACAAATTGGGAAGAAGCCTATTTACATGTTCGTTATTCTAATAAATTTTAAAGCAAGAAGATGATGATAGTTTTCAAAATAAAAGAGTAAATAGTAAAAAAAACGCTCGATAACGCAAACAGTATGCGGCATACTCGTTAAAATTTCACGCCTTAGCGTTAGAATATTATCTTGCGGTGCTTTCAACCAAATTGTAAGCGTAACAAAAAAGGAAGAAATTCTTATTTGTTTTTTCGCGTTGTTATGGTAACGCGGCCAATCAAAATTAGCAGCGCGAGACAATTAAGGTATTACACTTACAATATTATTGGTAATATTATTGGTAGAACAAAAAAATCTCCTCAATTTGTTCTTGCTCATAAATGAACCGATGTGAACATAGACGGTTCTTTCCTTTATAAAGCATATGTATATTGTGAATTGAAATTGTGTTACGGCAGATTTAAAGTAACAATAATACATGTTGTCTAATGACGAGAAATAATTTCCCATGGAATCTTCAAGCTGGAAGATCTCGGGCGTTTAAAACCCTTTTAACGAGCCCCAATAAAACAGTCAAATTTGTGAAAATATACTTTTTAGACCACTCATTTCGTTCTATTGTAACTTTTCCCTTTTTTGAACATGAAACCTACCCAACATCAGCTTGAAAATCGGTGCTCGAATATACAGTCCATGTGCAATTTCCGTTTATTTCCCAAAAAACGTGTGCCGTTAGGGCACCTCTGGGCTAAGTAAAAAAATCGTGAAAAAGGTGACCGGAATAGGCGAAAAAGACTGTACCTGATCCATGAAAATATTGGTATAACTTAACTCCTAAAGGATCAGGAGATATTCAACTTGGTGTCATGATGTGGAAGTTATGTTCAATTTAGATTTTTAAAATGTTTTGAATTAACCCCCAGGAAAATAAGTGGTCACTACCATATAACTGGTTTAAAGAGGTTCGTAAAAGGTTGAGAAACGACCTTGAGCTATCGGCCATATTTTTGGAATTCCCATTCACGGTTGCACAGCGGGCATACCTAAAATAGACGTTAAAACCTTGCATGTACAATAACAGTGCCTAGAAAATTAATTTGAAAATTTGCTTTGAAGAAATGCTTAACCCTAGACCGCCCAGCCATCACGCTTAGCGAATTAACCAGTTTTTCCACGCCAAACGTTTCGAGAGAGCAAAAAGTCAAGCTATTTGTAAGGACAAAATTTTAGCCAATAAAAATTTGCCGAGCCCTGCTGTGGACACTGTGCGAATCCCTATTTTCCATTATCTTGTCGTTTTACAAAAAAAACCAGCATTTCGCAATACTTTGGAATTACGTAATCCTTATTTTCCATTATCTTGTCGTCACCTACGCAATTCCAACCATACGCCTACACAATCAAAATGACTAGATTTACCGAGCCTTAATGTGGACACTGTACTATCTAGAATTAATCATAACCGAAGGAATTATCCAGGGAAAACATCTAGCAGAGTTTGAACTGAGCTACAGCGTAATATCCCCTTTCTTATTCAAATTAATGGTATTCAGCCTGAGCGGTATTTAAACTTGAGAAATGAGCATATTTTTGATTTCCTGAACATATACCTGTCGTGTTTTTAGCCATCGAGAAATGCAGTGAAAGTGAAAAGCGTGATTACAGACTCCCCAGGCTACAGTGCACTCATCAGAAGCAGCTGATGATTGTTGCGCTTGACATTCAATACAAAGATCTGAAAATTAAAACATGATTTGACTGATGAATCAGTTTGTAAAACAACTGTAACACATATACAAAATATACTGTAATATAAAATAATATAACATAAAGAATATTTGATATGGATTATATAATATAAATTAAAAGTATATAAAATAGTATGATACACTTAAAGACAATTGTAGCAGGGCTTGAATGGCTTGGCTTTTTGTGAGCCAAGCCAAGCTCAGCCAATTTTTTTTGAGAATTTAAAAAAAGCCAAGCCAAAATTTTTCGGAAGGGGAAAAAGCCAAGCCAAAATTTTTCAAGAGGGGAAAAAGCCAAGCCAAGCCCTGAATTGTAGCAGAGTTGATATTTCACGCGGGGTCATATTATCCGTAAAGTGGTTCAGATTACATGAACAGCAGGGTGAAATTACAAAATATTCAAAAATACCTCACAATCGACAGTATTTTTTGAGGGGATCACGAATATGACCTCAAAAATGAACTTTGATCTCTATTTGACCAGACAGGTGCACACTTAAATTTAAGTTTAATTAAATTTAAACAAAATAAATTTATTATTTTTTTCAAATTTGGCGCAATAATTTTTGCACCCGTCACCAGAGGTCGACAGGAATACTGATATATTTGTACCCCACTTTACCCGAGCAAAAATAAATTGTACCCTTCCAACCCCTTACCAGTGAAAGGTACCCGAGTTTGCCCTTGTCCTCTGTAACTGGGATTTTTGGTAGTGCTTTCCAATTAGGGTTGTCTTTAAATTTTGTTTTCCTTTAGGATTTTATGAATAATATGAATATATATTATGTATAAAGCTGAAAAATGAATAAGGCTGAACATGCCGACATAAGCAAATAATAAGAATATTATAAAACATTTTTGTCTAAGTGTGACATACCCATAATGTGATTTCTGCAAATGGCGCAATTATCGACGACAATATCCCAAGCCCAGAGAGCTACGGCGTTCCATTTCTTAACTTCAAAGCGCTTCTTCTCGCCGGAGCCGGATGCAGCTGCGTGATCAACGTCCATTTGGGCTGACATTTTACTCTAAGAAAACGAAAAAAAGTTAAATTTTAGTTAAATAATGGCCATTTCAAGTTTGAGGAATAATCAATATGACAGACGATA
>SCLG01001389.1:0-10487 GCA_004367875.1 Oikopleura albicans
CGTCGCGCGCCATGCTACCTCAAGTGTCTCAAGCCTATTACGTGAAAAAAATATTCTCATTTTTTTACAGTTTCAGACGGTATAAAATTCTTATATAATCATTTAGACCACAATTCAGAGCGGGGTGATTTACGCAGATGATTTGATCATATGATAGGAAAAATGCAACACTAGATTACATCAGCATAAAAACAACTTTTTTTGTTTTCGAAAATTGAGAGAATATAATACAGCCTATGCTAACCTTTTAAACAGTTTTTAACATGGACATCTTTTTAGCGCGTTATTAACAGGGAAATATTTTAACGCGTTTTTAACCAGGACCTCTTTTAACGCCTTTTTCACTTGGACATCTTTTAACGCGTTTTTAACATACACGGGGTACCAAGTAAGGGTAGGGTTCGTGATTTTCCAAACCTACCCTTACTTGGCGCCCTTACCCTTACGTGGCGTTCCTACCCTTACTTGTCTTACTTTTTAACACGCTTTTTTCACATGGAATACTAAAAATATTTTAACATAATTTTTCACATCGAAAATTTACACGGTCTACCCTTTGGTTTACAGTGTACTGTTTTATTTTTTAACATCGACATTTTTAACGATACTAAATCGTAACTTGTTGAATTTTTTGAAACGGAATTTTTTAACACCCATTTATACAGAATCCGTGTTAAAACAATATTCACCCTTCAATTTGCACCTAAGGGTAAAACTTCAACACTTAAATGGTTATTCAGTGGCCCCAGCCCTCCCGTTTTTCTATTGTTTTCTATCATTTTTGCAGGAAAAGCAGTTTACAAATTGATTTTGTCATTTCTTCCGGAAGTTAGGGCGGAGACTATGACGCACACACTTCGACGTAACTGACTTCCTGTCCAAAGAGTAATCCACGGAAATATGGATGCACATTTTATTTTTCCTACAAATAACTCCTAATTATTTTACGATAATATGATTTGAGTAATGATTCAAGAATATTATATACCAGGTATAAAAATACAGATTTTACTCCCAATAAGGACATTTTAATTTTCGAAAAAGCGTTTTTGAAGTGTCCCTTTGTTGACGTTTTGACGACGTTTAAAAACCTTCATTTTAAGAGAATGCATCGAATACTTTTAATTTTTTGGATATCTTTGTTCTACTTTCGTAGAAGAATCGAATTAGAAGTATAGGCACCAGAGAGCTACTGGATACCATGAACAGAAGGTGGTGCATGTGAGCAACCAAACCGGTTCCTAAGCTATAAAAGGAACCGGAGCACGACATTTGGAGAGACTTTTTTATGACTGAAAACATACCTTTTATGTTGTAATTCTAGAAATATGAAATAAATTGTATATGGTATGGAAACTCTGAAAAGTTGCAAGATTTTGTATCTAGAAATTAATACGCATTGGGGGAAAGAATTTCGTCGCTTCTCTCTTTCACAATTATTTTCCCTCGTTTCGGAATCGCATCTCAGTAAATACATTTAAATATAAATATAAAGTGACACATCTTATTTTATTTTTCCTTTTTGTAATAAGAAGCCTTGAAAACAACAAAAAAATATTATGAATCATATTAACACCGGTGATCTTAACAAAGTTGATTTATCGTAACACTTATTGAACCGAAACATTTCGCGATTTTCAATTATCTTAAAAAACGGCCTACCCAATTATCTTTATAAGATTTCAATAATTTTAAGTCGATAACCATTTCGCAGTCTTAGTTTGGTACCCCTGTATATCAAATATAAAAGTGACCCGTAATAAGGAAAACAATAATTGAATTTCCATGCGCAAACTCTATTCGCCATTTCGACTTTTACCAACGTAATACGTCACAAATAACATGTAATTAACCGTTTTTTGCATGTAGATCACTTTATCTAAAAGACCCTTTTTTGTAAATCTTGCACCAATGGTTGCAATATTTCCTCCCTAATAGGGAGTCCCTATAAACCTCGGCAGTATTTTTTTGCTTTTCTGGACTTCGGAAATAGTTTGAAATTAACTGAATCGGTTACAAATAATTATCTAATTTTCGACCAACTTGAATGATAAATTTACACTGCGCGCGCAGATACTTGTCGAATGAACATGCGACTTGAACTTTTTTTCATCAAAAAAATATATCGCTAAAAAATTATAAAATGTACAACTTTAAGAGAGTAAAACTATGCTATGGGCATTCGTTTCATATTTGGGTCAACTATGGCCCATAGTCTATGGGTCATAAGTTGACTCATAAGTTATGACTCAGAGTCATAACCCTTATTTGGCAAATTGACTCTTATTTGACGGGCGCTTATTTGGCAGATTAGATTAATTATTTCAAACTACCTAATCCGCTGGCTGAAACTCCCGCACACAACATATTTTTTTCTCTGTTTCGCTGTACAACGTCAGAATTATCATTTTCAATATTTTTGAAAGTAAAAAAAAATTGTCCATGAAACAATTATAAACTCAGTCTGACTCAGTCTATCACATGTTGATCGACGCCAGTTGATTGGCGCATACAACCCTGTATAATTTCAACAATTGAGAAAACAAAAATAGAAATAAGAAGTTTCCAAACACTATTATTGTGAAAGAGAGAAGCGACGAAATTCTTCCCCCGATGCGTATTAATTTCTAGATACAAAATCTTGCAACTTTTCAGAGTTTCCATACCATATTATTTTGAGTGACTCTTTTATTTTAATGCAAAAGAATTTATGAAGTCGACCACTATGTCGAAGTTGAACAATGGAGGTCCTACCGAGATGGAGATGATAAAAGTTGTTGGGGTCTTGCCATTATCATCAACCAGAGGCCTAGAAGCGCAACATAGGACGCTATTTGAATATACCGTAGCCCTATCAGCTTCTACTGGGACGCTCTCCATGTCTTTTGACCGCTTCACAACTCGATCGGGACCCACCTGAGCATGCTCATCAATAACAATGATATCTGATGAAAAGATATCACTTATATGACCTATCATTATAATATCTAGCATCATCTGGACGAAGTGAATCAATGAGACGGACTCTGTAACAGCACTGGAAGGATGTTGATGAAATACAGAAACAAAGGAAGATTTAGATGACTTCATGAAATTCAACTGGTCTGAGAGGAATATCGGGTACGTTATAGCAGCGAAATTCTCCTTGCAAACCCAGAGCCAACTGTTGAGAAACCCCAGTCGTAACTCATTAGAATCCCTGAACGGACCAAAAAGCAAAAAACTATGCAAAAACAACAGGAAGATCTTTCGGCCAGGTTCAGAAACATCCCGGAAACAGTCTTCAAGTAAGCAGGGATCAAAAAGATCTGAGTACATGTCCATAAAGGTAGTCGACATCGAGCAAGAATGCTTGAAACCTTCATCACTGCAGTCCCCAAATGTCAATAACTGCATGACAACCGGTAAATCCGATGAGTAGAATTGCTTTTCTCCATTAAGTAACCGAGTCCAATAAGAACATCCCGTCGAACAACACGAGAACATCTGCTTTGTAAATGTGAAAGGTAAAAGCCTCATAAGGATCCAGAATCGTGTAGGCAGTCCCTTCATTAGGGCACTTCGACCCTTGAATCGATACGCAATCTCACTGTTTTGATTGCTAGTAATAAGCTCACCCTTAGAATTACCAGGATAGAAAGCGCGTTCAAACAATTTTAGCATTAAAAAGACAGAAAACATCTTGTTACATATATTCAGTAAACAATGTAATAATGCAAATAATAAAAACCAAAACTAGGACAAGATTGAGTTGCATCGACAAGAATTATTCCAGAAAGTGAAGAACTACAGCTTGCTTAAGTCTCGTTTACGGATACGTCCGATCTGCTTACAAACAACATTTTATTTTTTCTTTAAAAACATTTTTCAAAAAAAAACATTTTTTTTTTCAAAAAAACATTTCTAAAAATATTTTCCAAAAACACTTTCAAAAACATTTAAAAAAAAAACATTTTTAGTCAGTAATCTAGACTAGCTAAAAATTTTTTTTACATTTCTAAAAATATTTAGAAATATTATTATATACTTTTTTTTCAAAAAAACATTTATAAAAAAAATTTTTCAAAAACATTTATAAAGACACTTTTCAAAAACACTTTTTTTTTCTACATCTCAGTCAACTTTTTTGACTGAAACTGTATTCACGAAACCTTCAAGAAAACAACCTGAAGAAGAACTATATAGGGTCAATACGATGTAAAAAGAAAAGAATGTTAAGTTGTAAACAAATCGAGCCTACCACATCTAAAGAGTATCAGAAGTAGAGGGGACGACCGTCGTGGGAAAATTTCCTAACGGGACATGAACGCCATACGGCGGCACATTCATAATAGCCAGTGGTGTGACGGATATCGCGTAGCCAATCCATCAGAGAATCTTCGCTCGGTTGTCGATCAAAAATCAAGTCCTGTAAGACTTCAAAACATTTACGACCAGTTGGGTACTCGTAAAAGCTTAGGCGGCCCAAATATCGCTGTATGTAACTCGAATTGAAGGGTATAATACGAAAAACGTTCCGCCAATCAGCCAAGGTTGCATTTAAAAACCATTCTTTACTCCCAAAGTCCTCAGGCACAAGTTTGGAATATTCTAAAAATATAAAAGAATTACAAAGGAAGAGTGTTGAATAGAATAGCTCTATTACCAAGCTTCAACGCATTATCGGCCCATACGGAGTCAATAGAGTTGCCACGTCTTGGGGCTAAGGGACCATCTTGGGAGCGAGACGAGAAACCTGAATAAATGACTCAATGAAAACCGCCACTAGGGGAGGTAAAAGAGCACCACATAAAAATCAGACCCTTTGTTTCGATCCCTGCGGTCATTTCAAACGGACATTTCAAACATTTTTTTTTAACTGTCTTTGTAAGCGCCGCCTGATGACAGAGATTATAAGTTGTACCTGAGACAAAATCGTCTGGTGCACATACTTTACAAATAAAATGTCACAAAATATGTATACAAGGGGTACACCAAACTATAAACAGCAGGCTAAACAAGAAAGATTTGAAAAAAAAAATGAGATAAAATTGTCGCCACCAAGTGATCAGACGAGTTAAACCACCATTGTCAAAATTTCAAAATACATAGAACAAAATCCCTGAGAATTTTACGACACTCGGCGATAGACCATGTACCGTAACAGAAACTAAAAAAAAGAGTCCTTAAAAGAAAACCAACACTTGGATTGACCACAGTGTAAAGTAAGCAAATAAACAAAATATACTCACCACGCGATGTTGTCTGGATGAACTGCCCCCTTGAAGATGTAGATTCATCATTTACACCATCATTTACATTGCCATGAATGACATTTTTATCAGGCAATCGGGCAAGTGCACGAAGTTTTTTTGGGGGGGTATACCCATCATCGTGATTATCGCCACTGGTGGTGACGGTGCAAACTTCATGATGGGCGGTTCCCTCCAATGTTGGGCTGCTGGGGCATGAACCACCACTGGTGTCAACGGCTGCGGCGTGTGACGGCACCTGGGATTCAGGCAGCACTAAAACGAAATATAGAACTACACACACTCAAACACATTGATACACTCACCGGACGGCAGAAGAGGACTATCAGAGGCCTCGGAAACATCAACAACAGCTGGAGGACATAGGGAGCTCACGTTGTCAGACATTTGTTTTAGGGTTCTCAAAAAAGTATCTAAAAAGAGAAAAAGGACATACACGAGAGTTAACTATTTGAAAAAACAAGGTTCGATATTCATAAATGTCGACAGAAATGAGAATACATAGAAATGGTGATCACTCCAAAGCTTCTATCTGACCTAGCAAATCATAGGTAGAAACAGCCGGGGAACAGATACTGGCCACACCACCCAAATAACTCATGTTTTCAAGCTCATCCAAGAGGTTATAACCTGAAAACAATAAGTAAGGCCATGATATACATAATGAAAAAGTCTACCTTGTCGGACCGGCGAATCCACAATTGACTCCTGGGTCCGCAAATCCACCACCGATCCATGACCCTGCAAACCTTCAACAGAACCTTGGGTAACGAAACCAATGTGACCGCACTGTACGAACCCAGCGGCAAGCAAGTCAGCATAGCTAAAAATAGGAAAATATCTGATCTGATGTAATCTAAAAGGAATTGACTCACATAGCCTCCTGACGATAAAAGACACCAACTCCTGCACATATATTGCGTAGCCAATAATTAAGGTCAAAGACCAGAGTCGCCAGTTTATTATGTAAACCCAAAAGACGAATTCGCAAAGAAAAATACTGCTCGTCAAGACCCTAAAAACAAGAAAACATGAGCATGCTATAATATTTCCAAGGGACGACTATATAACTTACATCCATTGGAAAACCAAAACAATAATTTTCAATATAACACATCCTGGACTTCAAATAACAACAGCAGTGATAAATTTTCTCAAGTTCCATAAAAAATGTTACATATGAGTGGAAAACGGCGGTATCAACAGCCCCAAAGGCCGACAAAGCTGACAAATCCATTGCCGGATATTCAAGAAAATGTCCGAAAAGAGTTGCATCGGCAATAGCGGATTGAGGACAATTAAAATTTCTGAAGAAGCTGCGCAGATCCTCGCAGATCTCCTAAAAAATGATGTAAGAAAAGGCTACTAGCTAATCAACCATCGGAAGAATTACATCCCAAAAACATGAACTCCGAAAAATACATACGAGTAAAAGTTGAAGATTGAAATGGTAGCGCAGAATCATTGACTTCGACTCCTTGATACGATGCTCAGCAATGGTTGAGTTGAAGTAATAAACAAGTTCAGGAAATTTCGCAAAACAAGTCAGGATTTCTGAGACCATTGCAACAGTATCATTAACACTTGACCAGCTAAAAAAAATATATATATATAAAAAAACGTCACCCTGACAAAACTGCAAGCGACGCAACGCCTTAAAGAAATAATTATATTGAACATACCTCTGCCTATAAGGCTTCTGATCTGTCCAATCCAATAGAGATCGTGAGAACGATGGAAGCTCGGGAACTGCGACACGGCGCGAGATGAACATCTATTCAGACAAAGATTAGACCACGCACTGGTTGCTATTCAGAGCCCACACACACATAGGTTCTCGAGGACCAGAAAAAAAAATTGTTTTTTAACCACCTGAAAATCCGCACGTACCCTTAACCTTTGGGCACGAAAGGACGCAAACAACGTTTTAAGCAATAAAATAGCTCCTCTGTAACCAAATTGCGCTCCGAATTAACCAAAAAAGTTAAGCTTATAAAATTAAGATATCACTTAATAAATAATTGAAGAATTCGAACGGTATTCAAACACACAAATTACGAATTTACCACATATAAGGTTACGGACGCCAGAAACACCTTTTTATACCGTAATTGATCTTTTTAAACAACCTAACGATAAAATTTTTTTGCGAAAAACCCAAAACACTTTCAACGCGAGAAAATGAGGAACACTCTTGAACAATACAGTCTCATGGGAAAAGCAAAATTCCTAAAATTCCAGAAAAATGAAGTTTCTAAAAAACCTTTTCGAAAACTAAAATGCTCTTAAAATTCTTAAAAAAATCCTAAAATTCTAGAACAGTAAAATTTCTAAAGGGGTCACAAATATAACTTGTCCCAAACCGGGATCATACACAAAACTATGCGCTCGAAAACACATGTGGGAACGCTACGTGGTCTAGTGTTAAAATAAGGTTTAAAACACAAAAATACAGGGAAGGGTTTATTGCGTCAATGAAAACAAAATACAAAATATGAAGAAGAAAGAACGAAAATACAGAGAAATGAGATGCCAACGGATTCTACAAGCGACGCCTACTCCGCATTTGATCGCAACCCTGTAAAGAATGGTGGATCCTAAACGAACAATTATTAGCTTATGGAAAATATACAACACAAAGTCCTCCTTGGAGAATTTCATCGGGAGAATTTCATCGGGAGAATTTCATCGGGAGAATTTCACCAATTTCATCGCTCAAGAGCACCTCTCCAACTACTTGAGACCGAGCAGTGGCCTTACCTTGAACACCTCTAACAGATAGCTTATGACCGTCTGGACTTAAATGCAGTTGACACAAATCACAAGAGAGCGTTGAAAGTTGAAAGGAAAACTTCAGCCAACGCGATGAAGTTCGAAGAAGCCGCGCACGATCCGTGGGCAATCCCAATATGGCCTTATGCATGAACAATTGAAACCTTCTCAGGTCAGGTAAATCCCAAAACTGCTGGACCTCTGGAAACCCACCATTAGAGATGTCCTGAAAATAAATAAAAATCATAGAACACATTCAACTTAAATGTTATAATTTATACATAAAATGATGAAATAAAGGCACAAAATTATAAATTCGTGACAAGCACAAACGATCAAACGAGGAATAGAAACTTACTTGACGCAAAATGGCTATACACTTAGAACAAGCAGGACGACACATCAGCTGATTGGAAACCTCCTTCAGAACTTTATAAAACCTCCACATATTGACAAGGTTTCAACTAAATTGCGGACTCTGCTCATAAACAGCTGACTTGGATTTGAACTGTGACATCAATGCACACATCTTGGGCTCAAAAAAGCGTCTGCAATTTTCGCAGAGCCTCTCATTGTCACAACAAGCTGAAAAAAAATCATTAGTGTTCAATCTCACAGTAAAATGAAAAAAACCACAAAACTTAGAAAGAAAAAGTCTATCCATGTTTAAAGAAAACGAAAACCTTTATAAGAAGAACGAGATGAAGCGCCATGATATTGAATGCCTATGTTTGACATTCCAGCATAGGACTCTAAATAAGAACAAGTTTAGTGCATGAAATAAGGAAATGAAAAATAATAAACTATTTCTAAAGAAAAAAAAGAAATATTAAAAAGTAATAACGACAATTTTTAATGCTTAAAGTAAATAAATATCAACAAATATATATCAGTAATTATTAGTTTTTTCCACATTTGGCCCCTATAATTAATTATCTAATCTGAGAAAAATTAATAATAATCATCAATGGACAAGATTAGAAATAATTTTTACCGTCTTTGGGGCAAGCATGCGCATAAAATCTGGAATCGGCAGAACTCAGACTATGCGGGAAAATTGAAGCTTCGTGAAACCATCGGTGTTAAACTTTTCGTTAAACCCATGGAGGTTGAAGTTCAACCGTTGAACCCTTCACTTTTTTGAACGAAAAAGACACAACCACACCACCAGGCGATGGTTTCCCCAACTTGCTACCAACCGAGGACCGCCCTCGAAATGTTGGAAGCATTGTGATTTTCTGTTTTTTTCCAGAAATCTCGGACCGCTTCGTCTCACGAACATCATGTAGCTTCTTCTCAGGAGTCTCAGACGACCCCTTCTCAATAAACTCAACTTTAGGAATGTAAGCCGCGGGTAGTTTGCGAGGATCCAAACTATTCAGATCTTGTCTACTGTCACTTGATTGAATTCTTGGGGAAAATTCAATTTTGGGTACCTTTAATGAAATTGGATAGGCACCGACTACCGGACGAAGCAGAACATTAGACAACACATCAATTGGCACGTCTGAACACTTAGAATCAGATGCACTGGTAGTCTGAACATCAGCGGGACACCATACTGCCAATGAAGTAACTGGGGGGACCCGAGACTCGGCTGAAACCACCAATGACGGCTTCACCGGTCCCAAAACCTTGCCAGAATTCGGACCAGTCATAAGAATAGAAGTACAATGTTCGCAAAGCTCATCCAACATCTCCAAGGATCGGTCACACCTGACTACACTTCCAGTAACCATCCAATGGGCAGATAACGCTGTCATAATAACGGCCACGGCACTGAAATAAACATGTGAGAAATGGAAATGGGAACAGTAAATCCTAAAACATAAGATTATACAGCTGATGTGAAACGGCATAACTTAACTAGAAAAAAGATGTTAATGAAAGGAAATTAAAAAGATGGACCAAGAAGCCTTCACATTGTCAGCACTAGGACTTCAGCACTGAAGTATGGTGTAATTCATACTGAAAAAAAATGAAAAATTGGGAATGTGTACGTCCCCCCGAAAGAAGCAAAATTTCCAAACAGAAAAGAAAGAGAATGAACACTCGACTGTGAAAGTGGTATAATTTAGGAAAATAGGTAATAAGACCCAACAAATAAGTAATAATGTAGGATTGAGCTTACCTTTACCAAACATACCTTAGAACTACGGAAATAGAACTATAGACATGAAAATGCCCCAGGCAACCAGGAAGACCCTCATGGAGAAATCTCTTGGTCACCGAGCCTCGTCAACAAACTCCTCAGAGATTCATAACCTCTCTGAGCAGATTGGTGGTGTCGCCAGTGGCCGTAAGTACGTTGGTAAAGCCTTTTGTTAAAATATATCTCCATCGGACTATGAACTTTCCTAACAAAACCCAAAAATAAAACCCAATAACAAAACCCTAATTGGCCAATACCAGGTCCACGAATCGAGTACTTAAAAGATATTACTTTACCTGAAAAGAAAAGAT
>SCLG01001391.1:0-14718 GCA_004367875.1 Oikopleura albicans
GGTTCAGTTTGTACACAACATGACTGACCGGTCCTTAATGGTTAAATAAAGCGAATCGGGAATTTTCACATAATAAAAGACAGAAGTTTTGCCCCAAAAAGGATTTATCTTTCCAAATCTGCCGTGGATGATTGACGGAGACATAAAGTTAACACAGTCATTAGCTATATTGAAACAAAGTTGCAAATTTTCATATTAACTTTAATTCTTACAATTTAAGGAAAAGTTGTTTTAGCGGCTTTAATTCAAAGATAATTGCAGAATGTTTTTTCAACTTTGATATTGAAACATTTAGCCAGAAAACATTGTCTGATCGGAAACAATGTACCACTAGAAGACATGTTAGAGGTTATTTTATTTATATTGGAATTGATTTATTCATTATAATTTATAGCAACAAATTATTGATATTCGTACAATTTGGATTAATTTCATCTACCGTCGGCGAGCGGAGTCTGAAGAAGAATTTATTGAAGTCCTAAAAAGATTACTTGGTTCGCTGGATTCCTATTTGAAGGGTCGAGAATGGTTCTGCACATCGCTGTCATACATAGATTTTCTTGCATGGGAATTTTTGGATCATGTCGCTACGGGTTAAAAACTTTAACATATAGTTTTTTTACATACGTACTGTAACAATATTTTATGCTAGTATGATGGGCCATTGATGGTCATTGATGGCGTTTTACAAAAACATCTTTGAAGGAAAATGTTTTTTTTTGTTAACAAGTTTCAATGAATCGCACAAATTTTTATAATACAGTCCCCAGTCCCACAACGGTCGGGTTCCTTAATTTTTTTTTTGCTTCAAACGAGATAATTGGTGAAGCTTAACCCGGGACCGTACAGCCGTCACGTTTAATTAAATTTCTAAATTTTAATGCCAAATAACTCTAATATAAGAAAATATACGAAAAATTGGTTTATTATGAGGCTAAATAATGATGTTAACAATCATGGTGCAAAAAATTGGGATCTAAAAATGTACTGGTAATGACTCATTTAAAATTAAAAATAGCGATGGGTACACATGTGTACCCGCTGTACGGTCCCGGGTTAATCAATATAATTGAAAAACCTTTTGCCTATAATTTATAGACTGTACATGTCAAAATGTGATCCGGTTTCACTCGTAGAAGTCCTGAGAGCAAGCTACAACGGGGTCTGGTTATAGGGTCACAAGATTTGACCGTTATAAGGATCGCCCGAAAAAGGAGCGTCCCAATAAGGAGTAAGGACTGTACCGTATGGGGATTCTCTGGCTCTGAGCCTTTGAGCAATTTTACTATGATTTGTAACGCTATTATGACGTCACCCTCAGAGTCAGAGCGTCCCCATACGGTAATAAACTACTTCTTTTTTTTTTGTAAGTTAATTTAGTTCAATAAAATAGTGTCAATACTCTATTGACATTAGTTCATTTTTTATATCTGCGCTTTAATTAATTTTTGGTGATAAATACTGTCAGTAAACGAAACTGATTTCTAATCTCTGCATATAGCTCTTATTTTCCCTTGTATTGTCAGCGCAAACCTGAACATAATGGCGTTTTATAAAAGTTTTGCTGCTTTGCCTGGAGTTAAATCATACATTCAAAGTGCATATTTTCAATCGACGTGTCTTTATGGGTTAAAGGGTACTTATTTCGTTTCACACCGTTAATTATGAGGTCAATTTTAATATTCTTATTTCCTATTAGTACGCGGTGTACTGTAAACCGACTACACCGTGTACTGAGACTTAGTTTACTCACAACTGGTTTGACTAATACGTTTACAGGTTTCCAATAACACCACCTGAGGGGTTATATTACCTTTATAAACGCGTAAAAACCGATAAGATAACCCAACTTTGGTAAGATAACCCGTCAGGGCGTTAAGTTTAATTATTGGGAATCACGATACATTTTGGTCAAAAAAGTTGTAATATAACCCAATCTTGGTAAGATAACCCCTCAGGTAGTGTATTTAACAAAACTCACTGAGGGGTTATCTTACCAAATTAAAATAACCTGTCAGATGGTTTATTATTTGTAACGCTATTTTGTCGTAACTACGTCTCATAGTTTTAACAGTCGGTTATTTTTTCAGGTTTTTGAACGAAATGACCCTATAAATTAGACCACAAGCTCGATACGGTGGAATCAAAATGGAACGCTTAGAAAAGTTTTACTGATTAATTTATTATTATCATCGAGATAACGTAATAAATTAAAATTAACATTTTATAACATAACAGCCGTCCACTTTAAAAATCCGGCTCAAGTAAATCCTGTCTCGAGTAAATTATCGAGTTATTTATTATATTGGCCAATTTCCCCTCACAGTTTCTTTATGTCAAACTGTGAGCGGCGCTCATTGGCTGGAAAGAACTGGTTCAAACGGCCAATATAATAATTAACTTGATAATTTACTTGAGCCAGGATTTACTTGCGCCGGATTTTCAAAGTGGACGGCTGTTACTGCCTGGGTTAAGTAATTTATTACTGAAAAACGGTACTTAAGGAGGTGTCAGTCATGTTGTGTACAAACTAAATCCGAAAACCAGTAAAGTCCATTTTTGTCACACATTAGATGTTTTTATTATAATTAAAGGTGTTAGCTATTGTTATCGAGTACAGTCAAGTTTATTTGACCATCAAATTCTAGAAATTTGCACGTTTGAAAATTCCGATCAAAATTTGGATTTATAAAATTGCTCATACAAATTTTATAAAATAAGTACTCTTAATTTGTTTTCTAATGTCTTATTTGTTGATGATGGTAATCTAAAATGTTCTCAGATATGGTAAAACGTAATTTGGTTGAAAGTTTAATCAGAATGATAACGCATAACACACTTTTGTCACTAAAATGTGAATTTTTATGTTGAATTTTTTTGTATGGTCATCCATAAATCGAACAGTGTTGGTGAGGAGCTCAAATCTGTGTGGGCGTTTAGCGATACCATGGCCCGTTCATTGAATTTCAAGGTCAAGAAGTTGAATTTTTTTTCCACGTTTCGAGTTTTTTCCGGATATTTTTTGTTCTAGACCTCGGACAAAAAAAAGCCCACACAGATTTGAGCACCTAAATTATAGGAACATTTGACCACCAAAACAAAATCAATACAACCAACACTGTTCAATTTCACATTTTTGACAAGTTCAAGTCCACGTGGGCGATCGGCGGTGATACTTATGACCTTGGAAATACAACCATGTTATAACAGAAACTTTGAACTCATAGCACAAGAAAAAAGTAATATAATCGTACGTGCGGAACGTGTTTTATAGCGTTTTCCCGGAAGGTACTATTTGTAAACAACATGACTGACACCTCCTTAAACCCGTACACGAGACTCTCGTGAGACGCCAAGAAATAGCTAGGTTGTGTAACCACGAACGTTTCTAAATTTTAATCATGATTTTCGTAACTCTGATTGGGTACTCAGTCCTACTGAGTCTGGGTTTCTCCAAACTCGCGTATTATCGTTAACGACATACGGTACGATAGCTCACAATACCATTTTATCATACCATTATATACATGTATATATCGTACAAATATTTTTTTTTTATTTTACATTACATTGTTTTCCTTTACTGACAAATATATGAATATGAAAAATATAGAAGCTAATCTGCAAAAATAAATAACACATGACGTGCTGTGAGCAGATAGTTTTGGCGTGCAAACTAACCAGTGATTTTGTAGACACATTGCAACCCTGATCAACAGGTTTTAGCTAACCTTCATTTTTTATAACTCTATAATATGTTTCACATGTGATTTAATTGTGTATACAAAATAATAAGTGTATAAGAACCGAGAGATATTAATTATTAAAAACAAATTTTATGAAATGTATAAATCGTTTTATTACGATGTTATGAGCTAATTTACCAGACAAAATGAACTTTTTAGAATTAGTTATTCTCACAATAAAATAACTAAAACAGGACATAGATATAAAAGTAAAATCAAAAAACTTGGCCGAATAGCTCCAGAATCAACACTGAATCAAAACTTTTAACGAAAACTTTTACTTTAGTTTTTCTTGTACAAAAAGTACATTCAATACAGTAACCGCTAATTACAATTGTTCTCAAGAATTATTATAGCAAAATGATTTGTCGTGTATACCTTGAAGAAATCATCTAACAAAATTGTTGCGAAATAGATTTAAGTCGGCAATACTTTGTTGGTTCTTTTGTGATTAATGGTAATTTTGTTGAAACATGTTCGAATTTTTCTTTGGAAGATTCTTTTAATGCTGAAATTAGAACTTATTGATGAAAAAGATTTTTGTGACATGGGTCTTCGCAACAGTTGTCTAGAGTCAGGTAAATGACGCTTAGCTGCACGCTTGTTTCGCCTAGAAACGCATGAACGGGCCGTTTTACACATCAAATAAGTTGTTCCATCATTTAAAGCGCCCATCAAAGTCGAGTCAGTATATGTATTCACAGCTGTTTTATTCATATTTCTTATTGTATTCGTCTTTGAGTTTATCGTTGTATTTCTCACCTAACAATTTATATCAATACAATGACGTAAATCTGTATAAAAATTACCGTACCCCTAGCGTTTCTCCGCATAACTTTTTGCAAGAAACTTCTGGTTCTTTTTCATCTTCCGATTTTCGCTTGACGCATTTTTTCTAAAGTATGTATACATTTATGTTTCCTTTCGGAATCAATAGAATTAAAATTTGATAAAAATATTCCAAAATAAGTTCCATGGGCCATCAGTCGTGTTGTGACCATATTAAAACCTGAAAATCATTAAAGTTTTTAAAATTTGTCGTTTCAAATTTGTCGTTTCAAATTCCGACTCGAGTTTGAACTAATAAAATTAATCATACAAGTCTTAAAAACTTATTTTTTTTTCTTCCTGTTTTTAAGCTTCAATTACAGTCCTCCACCTTATAAGTGTCATCCTCTTAAGGAGGGGTCCATCATGTTGTGTACAAACTCACCCTGAAAATAGGTAAAGTGAATTTGTGTCTAAAATTTTATGTTTTTACAACAGTTGAAGGTGTTAGCTAATATTATAAACCATGACCAAGTTCATTTGGCTTTCAAGATTCTGACCAAAATTGAAATTAATAAAAATGGTTATACAATTTTTGATAAATACTCAGGGGTTTTTCAATCTCTAATTTGTACATAATGGTAGTTTACAATGGTTCAAAAAATAGTTAACCCGGCACCGTTTCCCGGGCCTGTAAATTGGCACAGCCGATCAAAACTTCTCGTACAACATTAAATACGAATCATAGGGATATGATTCGTACAAAAAAAGGACGCGCTGCCAAAGACAGAACATAATTTGGTTCAAAATAATGCAGTCACTGCCAAGTGTACGAGTCTCACCTGGAGAAATTATCAAATTTTGGTAGTACTGTAGATGATTTATACTTAAAAGATACATATGATAACCTTGTATGAAGCTGATCGGAATTCGGCTGTTGATCTACTATAAGCATTATTGCGGAAAAGTTCTTGTAGTCCTTCCTTGATGTTATTGTTGAGAAACTTGTTTTCAATCTTTACATTATTTGGAATATGTCGAAGAACATTCTTAATACGAACTGTAGCATCTATGCAATTTTCCAATGTGAAGATCAGTCGGCTACGGTGCTTAAGATCATTGCGAAGGTTACCAAATTTTCTAACGTCATACTTAATTACCGTTCATGACTTACATTGAGCCCCAATTTGAGGAGGGGATGGTGTTTTTATTGCACTAATTTGACTTACCGGAAAATTACTAGAGGCACTGAATTTATTATGGATTTCAATTCTACTTATTATAAATAAACACGAAAATGTCCGGTAATATATCACCATTAATAATATTGACCCGTATAATAGTCGCAACACTCGACACAAATCAAGATTTCGAATCATACACTACGTTGTTAACCGTCCACTTTTGTGCTACTTTTTTTAGAGCTAACGGTGCGCCGTTAACCATCTAGTTCCATTAACCGTCCGTTTTTTAGTAAATTATTTTTAATATTTTCTCTTTGTTTCTCTAAAATTTGCTTCATATAACAATATTATAACTTTTTCAATGGTCAATTGAGTCAAAAAGTATGAAAAGTAAAAAAAAATATTGATTTGTTAAGAAATCGACTTTATCATTCGTAACAGTCATAGATAAGCGTCACGTGTTATAGGAGATCAAGTTCTTATTTAAAATGGCTATTTTAACTGTCCAATGTCGACTTTTAAAATTTCCCACGTTTAGTGGACGGTTAACGGCATATCCTATGTAGTTGTTTTTTAGAGATTAAGTTTTAATTGAATCAATGATGCAAATTGATTAATTTATACTTACGATTTATTTCAATAAAGCTCATTTATGAATTTTTTAATGAGGTTCTCGAAAAACTGAATCGGTGAAAAACACGTAAAAATGGTAAACACGAAAATTTCAGGACCTTGAAATTTAAAATCTAAGAACACTTTGTATAAGTTTACAGGGTGAAACAGGTGCAACTGTACACAGTTCTTACTGCTCTTTCGGACGTTGTAGGTTCTCGAAAATAGCGTCTGAAAAAGGTGCATCGTCACAAAAGGGATCATTTTTTCTATTAGAATGGCCCCATTTTGGCCAAAAAAGCGTCCTAAAAACGAACAATCGTCCGAAAAGGAGCGTTCGAAATAGGAGTAAGGACTTAACAATACAATGAAATAAAAAAATGTATTAATTTGTAAATAAATCGACCATCTTATATTGCCATCTGTGAACAAGTGACATGAACGGTCCTTAAAGGTGTTTTTGTCCTCAGCCCACGTATTGAATGGATAACAGTGGTTCAGCATATATTTGAGTGATGTTAAATCGTAATTGTTTGATATCTGATCTTTCAAAGGTATGACAGAGTAGTAAAAAACTTAAATAGAGTTCCTGGCTCACAGGCATGACGTCATGACGTTGCATGGCACAAAAGCGTTACGATCAACTAGAACTGTCAACGGCAAACGTAAATGAACTTTTATAGCTTTCAACAGCACATTGTAAAATATGAAATATATCAAACGTGTCGAATGTTTAGTTTCAGAAAAAAATAGCGCCGTATAATACGCGTCATTTACTTTAACAAAGTCAACACTTTCTCACTTATTGAATATACATGAAGATAATAAAAATATCACTAACGGTAGAAAGAAAATGATATATTATTTGTCACATACGTACTAAATAAGGGTTTTATATTAGAGACGTCTAACTGAGTTAAATACACCACCTGCGCAGTTATCGGGTCAACATTTTGAGGCAGAATTTTTACCCGATAACAGGTTTTGACCCGATAACGGCCCAGGTGGTGTAATAGACAAAAAGAAAGAAAACAGAAAAGTTGATTACTCGTATTTTAAATGTTCATCAATATGGAACCCCTTTGTATGAAATTTTGATAACAATCAACATTTTCAGACATAAATTGTACACATTTCAGAAAAATTGAATTGTGTACGTAATCAATAATCAATCTCAAACCCTTCATTTGCCATTATCATATATATAAGTTTTCGGTCTGTGGTAATCCATTATGACATGTGCGAGTGTAATGGTTGTGAAATACAAAGTATGTCTATGGTCAAACTCTTTGGTGAGCTTGGGACTCGCTTTTTGAGGTTTACCATGGTGTTCCGTAGTGGCACGTACCACTTCTTCATATAAGTTCCCTACTTGTTCAATTTTGTTCGGACATGCTTCAGGAAGATATTGGGTTTTCAGATGATCAACCATGTACAACTCCATCATGTGAGTCACATCCCATATAACTGAAATACGTTATTTATTTTAGTTAGGGATACGCACACTCATTTTTATGATCCTGGCTAAATTGATAGATTTTGGTTATTCTACGAATTTAGGATTATACCAATTCCGTTTTTTTCTAAATTCTGAAATCTATGAATTTAGCCAGTATTCATTAAAGACGCTTTTAGTTATGTACAATTTCGTTATGAATCTGCATTTTTTCGGAAACGCAATATGCGCATCAAAAAGGCCAGGACTGTATACCATTTATTATTTATAATAACGTAAAATCGGCACTCACGGTCATCCACTATTTGAAAGTTTCGTTTATGTGGATCATTTTGTGTTCTCTTGTAAATCTGATAGTTGCGATGTGATTCGTCTGATTTGCTTTTGTTTTTTCCATGTAGCCAAGGCAGCATAATTTTAGTTATTTGCCGATAAATTTACCGGTATGATAAAAGTTTACCGGAACTTTCTGTATAATCTTAGCTCAAAATACAGTAACCCGAGGAAATTAGATTTCATGGAATATTCAACAAGTAACTTGTGAGTAAATCAAAATATTTGAAAGACGTCGTACCCGTCTAAAGAAAATATGGTTATGAAAAAAACTTAAATGAATAGGTTGCCAATAATATGCGTTTAAACGTAAAAGGTGAATTAATGTCTTAATCATCGAATAATCGCATATTACAGCATATTACAGCATAAAATAACTCAAGCTAACTCCTTGAATCTCTTCAACCTTCACTATAAAATAACTTAAATAACTGCAAAATAGTAGCTGTCACATAGTAGTTATGACAATGAAAATGTTCTCGATGTTCTACTTTTGCATATCTATAAAACATTTTTTTATTTATTTAATAAAGTCTTTTTCGCAAGTTTGCATAAATAAAATAAATAATAGTGTACTCATTGGTTTTTTGCAGAATATTAAATATTGATCAATTGAGTGACTTATTTGTTAAAATTTCAAACAGCATATCCATTTGTAAACAATATTTTACGACTTATTGATAACATAATTTGACCGATATAATCATCTTTCTTCGAGTTCCTCTCAAAATTTTGGTTTTGATCCTTACTACCATATGATCTAATTCAGATCCCTAAAATGTCCCAAAAAGTACCCGTCAAAATTCCCGATACTCACATAACTCCGAAATTGATGTATAAGTCATCATCAATGTTATACTTCTTATGTTATAATGTTATACTGCAGGTAATATATTTGTATCAAATTTGAAAAATATTGCTATGGTATAAGGGCACGTAGCTTTGTTGGTGTATGATGTGATGTAGCGGGAGCGGTCGGTGACCGTGAACTAAATCAAGATTATATTGTTAAATATTGCTACTGGTTAATAAATAACATATTCCAGGAAAATAGTTTTCCTTTCTCATCCAGACTTTTTCATAACAACTAAGAAACTCATGTTCTGCGAGTAAATATAAATTATGTAAAGTTTATTTTCAAGTTATTTGATTTTAATATAACCACTTGTTACACAAATTCACTAAAAGGTAGCAAAATTTCTTCCAAGAACGTTTTATCATACAAATTAAAACTATGTCATTTACATGTTTTATATTTGTTTGGCGTAATAAATTATTATTACTAATAATACGCCATAAGTGATTGAGTAAACTTGCGTATATTTGGGTTGTGAAATTTTCATAGACAAAGTCAAGAACCCGTATAACCTTGTAGAAAATTATTGATTTGTAAATACGTCACCTACTTATTGGGTATGTGTAGGGGGCGCATCGTGAAATCTGACGGAAAATTGACCTGTCAGACTTTTCTCGGAAATGGGTCCCTTCTAGGGTGAAAAAATGTTCCGCATCTGATGCGACTAATTAAAAATTTATCGGACACTCCATATTCCGGTAAACGCCGGAAATGCTGTTTTTTACCGGTAATTTGGCTGTAATAATTTGGCTGATTGAGGCTGAATTTGGAAAATTTCTAGAGATGAACCCCGTACTACACCGGATATACTGTCCACGTTTCCCGAATGCGCTCCAATGCGCTCGGCCGAAATCGCCGGTTTTACACTAAATTATCGGTTTCTCGAGACACAGTTGGTGTTAAAACCTAAAAATTGGCCCACTAAGCAAACAACGGTCGCTGATTTCACTCCTGGTGTCAGTTTTGTCATATGACCCTTCTAGGGTGTCAAATTACAACTTGCTAGAAAAGAGCCCTTATGGCACTCATATATCAGATTTTTTACAGCGATCACAAATATGCCATTTAAAAATTATGAAACTTGAAATTTGACCCCCATTTGGCCAATTTACTACCGAAAATGGGTCAAATTACAACTTGCTTAAAACGGGTCTTCATGGTACTTATTTGATCCGATTTTTTGGGGCGATCACAGATATGTTATTTTAAAATTCTAAAACTTGAAACTAGACATCCTAAAACTGACATAAAGTGTCAAATGGCACTTTTTGAAAATATTAACCTATAAAAACGTCTTATATGTCATTGAACGTGTTTTTAAGCTGATTAAAGATTGCTCCTTTATAAATGGTCCCATGACAGAGCGGAGCGGGGCTGAGTATGCGCGTGTAACCAGTCCCGTGACAGAGCAGCCCCGCGAAGCGGGGCTGAGAATACGCGTGTTACCAAGCCAATGACAGAGCAGCCCCGTGAAGCGGGGCTGAGAATACGCGTGTAACCAGTCCCATGACAGAGCAGCCCCGCGAAGCGGGGCTGAGNATAAATTAGCCCATAGGCACTTATCAACTAAATTCAATGAGCTTACCGCTCACGCACAAATGTCCGTTAATTCTACACTAGCCAAATTGGATTACCGTGTCAAGTACTTCTTTTATGCTAATTTAATCTGTACACAACTGTCAGATTCTGCCTCGACCAATTGCGCCACAGTAAACCACATCGCTGGTTAAATACTCGGACACAATTGGAAAAGGGGGACATTACAATGTGACTGTTTTTGATACACTAGGTTAGCCGTTAGGCGCCTAGCCCTATTTGCCCATTTCAATAAACTATGGAACCGGAAGCAGATTGCTATATATTGTATATTATTATGTTTTAATGTTACAGCAGAAGCTTTGATCTCATAGCAAAAGAAAAAAAAATAATACGTTAAACGTATTTTGTAGCGTTTTTCCGGCAGGTACTGTTTGTAAACAAATCAACTGACCGGTCCTTAAAAAAAGTTGAGTCATTATGTTTGACGGTAACCGTACGCGTAGGCAACTGCTCTGTCCCGGGACTGGTCATACGCGCATACTAAGCCCCGCTTAGCGGGGCTGCTCTGTCACGGGACTAGTTATACGGGCATACTCAGCCCCGCTTAGCGGGGCTGCTCTGTCATGGGACTGGTAACACGCGCATACTCAGCCCGGCTTCGCGGGGCTGTTCTGTCATGGGACTGGTTACACGCGCATACTCAGCCCCGCTTCGTGGGGCTGTTATGTCATGGGACTGGTTATACGCGCATATTCAGCCCCGCTCCGTTGGTCTTTTCTGTCATGGGACTGGTTACACGCGCATACTCAGCGTGTCATGAGACTGGTTATTCCCGCATATTCTTAATTTTTTTTTCTTAGAACCGATAATTATCGGCCAAAAAATTTTCGAATCAAAAAACGTTTCTTAATTGGCGTTTTTATTCAAAAATTTATCCTAAAACATTTGAAACCGATTATTATCGGTCAAAAATTGGTCGATCCAAAAAATGGTTACTAAATTCGTGTTTTTTGTCAAAAAATACGTCTACAAGCTTTCAAAACCGATAATTATTACCAATTTTCCCCCAAAATCGATATTTGTCGGTCAAAAATCGGTCGAATTAACAAATTGTTGCTAAATTTGTGTTTTTCGTCTAAAAATACGTCTATAACCTTTGGAAACCGATAATTATGACACTTATTTGTCTCAAAACCGATAATTATCGGTCAAAAATCGGTCAAACACAAAAATGGACATAATTTCTGTGTTTGTCAGCGCAAAATACCTCTACAACATTTTAAAACCGGCATTTTCCATTACTAGATTGCCTATTACCGACAAATACCGGTAAAACCGGTTTTCCCGAAAAACCGCTAAAAAAATCGGATTCTCCGTCCGAAAATACATCGGACCCCAAAATTTCATCACTTTTGGAGGGTATAGTGAAAAGTTAGCGACTCCAGACCTCGCACCGTGGACAGCCTAGGCTTGGCCCACATACGCTATTTATTTAGGCCCTCAAAAAGGTGTCAAATTTCATTTTTGAGATTTTTCGAATAGTTTTTTCGAATCAGTGAATGAAAAGCTTCATTTTGATATAACATTTGTTGGCCTACGATGCATTTTGAAAATCGGTGAAATTTGACACCTTTGTGGCCCCCACAATCGAGTATCATGACCTCAAGTGACCTCATTTCGACTCAAAAAACTGCGCCCGAGCATACTTAACAACTTCTTGTTTTTGGTTTTTTATTATGTGTTATAATACTCCTTGAAATCGGGAAAAACCGGTATTTTAGACATATTTCTAAAAAACACCGATAATTTGATGGTAAACATCGGTCATAAAAATTTTCACTTAATATAGAAGATTTAGATTCAACATTTTTCTCGAGTTTCTCAGAAAAAATAAATCATTATCTCAACTCTTACTTGAAATATTAAAGATTAATGGTTAAGACGTCGCAAATTAAGAATTGCTCTCTAGCGCCCGTATGTGACCATCTAAAAATTTTTTGATAGTTTCAAAAAACTCGCAAGGTCCGATTTACCCCAACCCCGGATTATCAAAGTCTCAAAGCTTTTCTTTCATTCGAGCCATTTTTTCAACAGCCCACGATGCGCCCCCTAGCTATCTGCGTTATCTGAATTGAAAGCGTTATTGATCTGAATTTGAAATTGTTCGTTTTTTTGGTCGTGTTTCTTTGGTTCGGTCGGTCACGTGCGGCGCTCCTATTGGCTGCGTCCTTCTCGCGCTTCTTTTTCTCAATTCAACTTCGCATTTTATTTATATTGCTTTCTAGACCATATTATTTTTACCGTTTTCATTCTGCTGAATTTCATTTCACATTTACTTTTCATTTCACATAAACAATTGAAAAAGATAGTTTATAAATTCAGATAAAGGCCTGGTGAGGCCTTACGTGGATAAAGATGGGGAAATCGGTGGAAGACACTTACAAAAAGGTAGGATAACTATCAACTTTAATCATGAGTATTTTTTTAACGATAGGAAACTTATTTTAAAGTTTTGAAATTTTTTTTTATAAATAAAACAGAAATAATAGTAGATGTGAGTCATTGATTATACAATTTCACAAGGCCGTTGTTTTGCTTATCCAACGGATTTAAAGGCTTTATAATTTTGATGCCTTAAAAATAACGAAAAATAAAATTAAATGTGCATTTTTGTTCATATATTTTTAAACAATATACAGTTTATTATATGCTAGGCTGTCCCAAGCTTTTGAGTATGAGAAACTCATTGGGAATAGCAAAAATTATATAAAAAAAAATCCAGAATACATTTTGTAGCTTTTCTGAAATAATCGGAGCCTAGGGGTTAAAATTCGGGAGTCTTCTAATGAGATTTTTTAATCAGTGAGTTTTGCATTATTGTACTCGAAAAGTAAGTACGAAAATGTGGGAAAATGAAGTCCTGGAAGTACTAACGTTTTGGGCTCTACAATACAGCATAAATTACTAGTTCATGCTGTATCATTGTAGAGCCCGAAAAGTTAGTATTTCCAGGACTTCATTTTCGACATTTTCGTACTTACTTTTCGAGTTCTACCGGTTTAGTCTCATGAAAATCGGCTGCGCGTTTCTAGAATAGAGCAATTTTCTTCTTTTTTCTTGCAATGGGGTGCCCCTATTGGCCAATACCATCTTAAAATATGCCGACACGGTATACGAGAAACGCGTATATCATGAGACTAAAGCAGTACGATTTGGTCAAAATATTTTTTTTAATTAATGGGCCTTAAGACCTGTCAATAGAACTTCTTTGAATTTTACATTATATACTAGATCGACAATCTTGAACATGTGTTGCTACGTCCGGACATGTACGTTGGTTCCATTGAGTCAACCCGCGAAAAGATGTGGGTTTATGACAGCAATACTGACAAACTAGTCTACAAAGAAATCGAATTTATTCCAGCTTTGTACAAAATTTATGACGAAATTCTCGTCAATGCCGCCGATAACAAGGTCCGCGATCCAACACAGTCGTTGATCAAGGTCGACATTGATAAAGAAAATAACGAAATATCCATCATGAACAATGGAAAAGGTAAAAAGTTTTTTTTACTAAAAATTTTGGGCCACATAACCTTTGAACGCATATATTTTTCACTTTTGATTACAGTTGATACGCACACAACGCAACGCTTTCGTTACTCAAAAAATGTTGTGCGCGCACCGTTGCGTTGTGTGCACACCGATCACCAAATACAAACAGGGTAATGGCTCCATAATTTTCTGATAGTTTTCCGACAATATCGAAAAAATCGTTGTGTGCGAATGACTATTTGGTCAAAAACCGTTGCGTTGTGTGCGCACCGTTCTGGGGCATTGCGTTGTGTGCGCATCAACTGTAGCCACAGTGGAAATACTAGGAAATTGACGAAATATTACATTGCAGCAAAGTGCGTTTTACCACTAAAATGTTTGATTTAATAATGAACTCATTTATATTTTAGGGATTCCAATCGAAATCCATAAGGAACACGGAGTTTACGTTCCAGAGCTCATTTTCGGCGAAATGATGACCTCTTCAAATTATGACGATTCGGAGAAGAAGGTCACCGGAGGGCGAAATGGTTTTGGCGCAAAATTGTGCAATATCTTCTCTACCATGTTCTCGGTTGAAACGAGCAACAAGAAAAAGGGCAAAAAGCTTAAACAAGTTTGGACTGGCAACATGAAAAAGAAAGCGACTGTTAAAATTACAGATTATTC
>SCLG01001392.1:7591-18197 GCA_004367875.1 Oikopleura albicans
TCATAAAAATTCATACTTTAGCAACAAAAGTGTGCGATGCGTTGTGATTAGTATCGAACTTTGCAACAAAATTATGTTTGACCATTTCTCCGAACATTTTAAACTACCATTATGAACAAATTAGACATTAAAACAGAAGAAAACAGTCTAAAATTTTGAAAAATTGTATGACTAGTTTTATTAATTCACACCTTTTTTTTCGAAAAGTTTTGTTAAGTTACGTAGTCAGGTGGTGTATAATTACTTACTTTATTTGACGTATTTTAAGACGTTTTTTTTTCTCTATATTAATTATTCTCTCCAAATTTTTCTTTGGTTCTATCATCTTAACGCCCATTTGGGAACGTTTTTAGAAAAAAAAAAGAAAAATAAACGAAATGTGTTTTGAGAAAAACCGTTACTTTTGTGCGCGAGAACTAGTCCATGTGGCCGACGTCAAAAAATACCAATTGAAGGCGCTAAATTAAACTTCTGAAACATTTTTTTCAGAAGACCAGGTGTGCGCAAGCCGGAGTTCCAACCTAGGAACCGCTGTTTGTATCGCTACTTTAAAAGGCTATTGGAAATCGGCGACGGCAACGGATTTATCTAAAAAAATGGGTACAATTTTGCTTCTTGATCAACTTCTCTTTTGAAATCACAATGTACCGACTTTTTTTTTCAAGATAAACAATATATTTTATTTTTCAATTCGTACTGACAGTAAAAAGGGAAAAAATAAATAATTGTAGAACATCCGTGCCATGACTCGAGATCAGGGATTGGATACGATACCAGGGGTCCATGTGGTCCTCCAGCTTCAAGGGTACGTTTTGTTTGCACCTTGCTATATCGATTGTATGAACAGTTGGATTTGTTGCCAAATTTTTCTAGATGCCATTCGATTTCACTGCAGCTTCGGTTGTTTTTTCTTCTCTTCAGTTGACATCTAGGCATAAAGACGTCAGTGATTTTATTTTTATTTGGCTTATTATTTTTCCATGATATGCTGGGATTACTATGTATAGATTTGGTAGGATGGACCACACTGTTGATGACCTGGGCGATTATCGTTGTTAGGACCAAAGTAAGCCTACTGACCAATACAGACCCCTTTCTCAATACTCCGTTACCCTGACCCTTTGACACGGTATTATGATAACTAATAAGGTGTACTTTCAGCGATGGACAGTCTTGGTTGACGTCAACTACAAGAAGTTTCTGTCTACCCCAAGATGTCGAAGAGCACTGGTTTATCAACACCGTTATCTTCACCGCGGGCAGATGTTTATGTGCAAGCAGTATCAAGTGACTTCGTTGGCCAGAAATGGTGTTCCGATTCCATATGATACTCGTTTTCGTAAGTATTTTACAAAATTTGAGCATTTTCTGAATTCGGCACGTGAACCCCTTATTCGTGTCCTCTCCTAACCCCTTAGTTTTCCGGCCATCGAGGTTTCTGTACATAACATGGTTCCAGTGGTTTGTACTAGTACAAGTACACACAAAAATATACAAATTAAAATATACAATAAAACACAAAATACGCAAAAAACATAAAGAACATAGGTAAAAAATTAAGTTGAAACATAAATATTGTGTAGGACTGTTTTTGTCAAATGGCGCTATTCTAGAGTACACCTCAATTTTTCGTTTCCCCTTACTTTCCTCAAAGTATGTGTTTTTAATACTACTTTTCAGATCAGCATACGGCAAAACGGCAATATTGGTTTTCTCTACAAGTGAAGCGTGGAGCATGAAAGTCTGTTTAACATAAATCTGCCAGATAAGCTGTACTTTGTAACTGTTTACTGTCATATTTGTTACTATAAAAAAATAATTCCAAATATCACATTGTGTAATTTCAGCCCTAAATTTGTCAGTACCAGCAAAAATGTATCGATTCACGTCATAGCATTTCGATTTAAGAGAGCAGATCGCAGCGCAATTTATGGAATTTTTTTGTCCCTTGTGAGTTAACACCAGGTCATATTTTCGCGCCCCAACTTCACGACTATGAATCGTGTAAACTTTAAAATTATTCAAATATGATTTGACCACGTAGTGTAGCCCATTTTTTGAATTTTTAAATTTTAAGCTTACCGCCTCTCTTTTTCTTTTTCTGCTCTTGTTCACATTGTTGCTCCGCAACTGTACATCGCCATCTTTGGGTGTACCGTCAAACGGGCACCATGTTGTCCGCGCCGTGGCCATGTTTGAGGACGCTTCACTTGGTTGGACACCGTCTGATGTAAGGTCGATGAGATCTTTATCATCTTCATTTGTAATTAAAGAGCTATTTATCGTATTGCCCGGAGACCACGATTTGTCTAGAACATCATAACTTGTACCATAGCTCTCATTTGATGACGTTAGGGTCATCGAGAGGTCAAGGTCAAGGTCATGTTTGTTAAATAACTCTTTAATGCCTTTTTTTACGTTGCGCGCTAGGCTGTTTGACACATGCTCAAGTTCGTTATTGATAGCCTGTGCGTCCTCCGTGAGCTCGCGAATCATTTTGGACTGTTTTTCCTTGAACGCAGCAACTTTTTGTTTAATTGAGTTCCAGACTTTGCCGGATTCAAGTAAGTTTAGGTCCATTGCAATTTTACTGACCTCTTTGATACCTTCCATGTCAACGGCCTCCCTGTCCTGTAACGACTTAAGTCGATGCATGCTTTCAGACATGTGGATATAGTGCTTTCGTGACATTTCATGAAGCCTTTTTCCGTCACTTATCTGGATCTTGTCGAGTGCGTCCTCCTTGCAAATTTCTAAAGTCTTCTCCATACCGGAGAGTTCTTGTTCCCTTTTGGTTGCCGCCCATTCCGAATCTGTCGTTGCTGTTTTATTGATCACCTCGCGTTCGTTTTTGATGTCGACACGTCTTTTTTCAACCTCATTAATGAATTGTATTACATCATCAGGTTTAGGCATGTCACAAAGCACCTGGCTCCAAGTAAGTGATCTTTCATTTACTATGGATTCCGTGTCGGATTCATTATTGAATGCCCTGTCGAGAGTGCCAATCGTGTCATTGGTGTTCTTGGATGATGTATATGTACCCTGTGTTTCCGTAAGCTTCATAATCTCTTTGTTCCTCTTGGCTCCATCGAGATGCATTTTTTCCAGAGTAGTCATGGACATGTCCAGTATTTGATCCGGAAAACGTGCTTCAGCATTACGTACTCTTTCATCCGCCATCAATATCATCAATCCTTGTTCTACCAGCGCATTTTTTACACCGTTATTTTGAAAGAAGGCACTTTCCGTGTCAGCCGTGACTCGAGCAATAATGGTGATACGTTCTGCCGAAATTATCTTTAGATTGCGCGCAAAGTACATGTTATAGTTTCGTACTTCGTTTAAACATGCCGTTTGTACTTTAGTGAGTTCGTTGGGCTCCCTGCGGCCAATCATTGCTTGAATGATCCTGACATTATCTCGGACTGCGTTGGCAATTGCATCCTTACGGATTTCTTTGCTCGTTCGTCGGATTTTAATGTCTGGGCATTTGGTCACGTCGTCTTTGCGACATTTCATGCAGATTGCATCAAGACGTATTTGTCTGGGCGTCATATTGGGCCAGTTCTCCGGGTGGCAGAATTCATGGTTATTTATTGATTTTAAGGCAAAATCAATGGTGCCACATTCATTGGCGACCATGGTGTAACATCCACCTCTAAGGTACAATGTTCTAAATTCGTTGCCGGTGAGAAACTCGCCCACTTCTTTCTTTTCACCGCTGAAGTTCTTCTCAAATTCAGTCCATTCGTTGGTTGTCATTTTTGCCACCTGTTTGTTTCGCAAATTGACCACAGCATATGTCGGATAGTCAGCAAAGGCCTTTTTTGTTTTCTTTGCACATCTCAGCTCCTCCGCCACGTAGACCACTAAAGATTGTTTATCGGTAACCTTGTTAACTTTCGAGTTTAATTTGAAGGATGGATGAAAAGGGGCACGTCTTAGTTTTTTAGACTGAGTAGGTTTCAATTTGATACCCTTGTCTACGACTTTATCAGTTTTATTAGATCTGGTCGTAACGTAATTTGTGGTCCCCTCTTCATCCCTTATTGCTTTAATTAAACTGTCTGATATTATAAGGTCAGGGTTATCTTTTTCAAGGTCCTCATCGAACATGATCCTGTCCCAGGCTTCCTTTTGACGATCAGTGGTGACTTCCATACGAAATCGTTTGTTATCAAACCATTTGTATTTCATCGTTGTTATTTTTATATCGTCTCCCAACATCATCTTATTTGGTGAAAGTTCTGGGTCACATTTGGAGCAGTACTGTCCGTGCGATGGCGCGTGTTGACATTTGGAATCAAAGTATAGTTTTACTTCCGTTTTGAACTTGTTTGTTCCAAAGAATGACCTTATTTCAGGTGGTAAGTCGTTAAACACCTCAAAAGCCGTAAACGGCCAGCACGTACGGAATTGTTTGTCTTTCATCTGTAAGGTAGTTATGTCTTCCGGAAAATCAAGGTATGGTACATGGTTACCTCTTCTGGACTCGAAATCAAACAATTTTTTGTCTTTTTTCATGTCCCAGAAGTTGTTACGTACTCGTTTAAATCTTGATTTAAATGGTTTTATTGGTTTTTTGCCGTTTTCCAGGAAGACACAACTGACCAAGTCATCGTGTAACTTTTCCGGCATCTCGGAGGTCCAGATAGAATTCAGTCTTGTAACGATGGCTGCTTTGTGGGAATTCTGGATACTTCTGAAGTTACCTGCTCGTTTTAGGACTTCGGTATTGCTGGCATATCGTCCAATATCCTTGTGTTCGATTCCAAGGATCTTCTTTAAGCCTGTGACCCGTATCCTTTCAATTTTACTATACCACACTTTTGAGAGGGGTTCGATAAGGTCAAGACCGTGTGCAACTACCCCGGTGGCTACGCTGTTGTAGTATTGGCATATTTGTTTTTTCGTGCCAACTACACTACATTTCTCGGCTTTAATACCCGCAGACGTTAGCCGACCCATAATGTAGTTTAGTTGCGGGTCTATAGTGCCCCTTCCATCAATCCTCACCCCAAGGTAGTTAAGAGTGTTAACTTCCTGAATGATCTGTCCTCTAATCACGATAGGGTTGGGTTCTGCTGCTTTCTTACCGATGCGTAAAATCTGCGTCTTGTGAACTGCGATGGATATATCTGCGGTGTCTTTCATCTTCTGCATGATGATCTCCGCCACTCGTTGCGCCTCAAGCTCCGCCTCGATCGCCGTCTCCGCCCAACAGCAGTACCCTAGGTCATCGGCGTAACCAACCGCCGCCGCCGACCCCATGCCATCCAGGGATCGTAGGGCCTCATCAAACACACAATTGAATAAGATGGGCCCCACCCCCGACCCCTGAATGACAGAGGACGGCGGCAGCGGTCGGTCGGTTGAACGTTGTCCGTTATTTTCAACATAGAAGCTTCTATCTGCGAAGAAGCTTTCAAACCACGCGACAGCTTTTTCGTCACATAGCGTGTTTAAAAATCGGAGGATCTTGTGGTGTCCCGGTGAACCGAATGCGTCTTCGGCATCAACTGTTACCAGGATGCCGAATTTTTTACTGTTTTTTTTTGATCATTGTGAGAAGTTCAGATAGCGCAGTTGAACATGAATGGAATCTCCTAAATCCATGCTGGCTAGGCCAGAGGATACGGTGTGATTCTAGGTAGTTTGCAAACTGTTCTGCTACCATCTTCTCACAGATCGAACCAAAGAAGTCACTGATAGATACCGGACGCCAATTTTTTTTCTCAAAGTGGGAGCCCTTTTTCGGCACCGGGACTACACGTCCGCATTTCCATTCTTTGAGATACTGACCGTTTTCTACTGACGAATTAATCATTGCCGTGTATACGTCTCTATATTCCGCACAAAAATTAATCAAGTATCGTTTGTTTATACCCTTCTTGTCCCGGGTGTTCAGCTTGGCTGTGTGAAACGCTTTTTGAACTGAGGTGCTTCTGTCGACGCCCTCCCATGTGACGCTTTTTAATTCAAATTTTCGATAATTGTCGATTTTCGCAGCTTTGATTGAGCTATCGTATACATATTTTGTCGATTTGATTGCCCTATCAGTTCTTTTCCACGCCAATGTTTCGAAATGATCGGCCATATCATTCGCACTGAAGGGGCATTTGGTTGTGATCGTCGTCCCGCTTTTGCACTTATTCAGCATATTCCACCACTCTGTGTCGGACTTATCATTGGAGGCATGTTTGCCATTAGAAAAATGCATCTCCGTGTCACATTTGAATGATCTGTGAAATAGATTTTTCGTTTCTATCAGACATTCCCTAACTTTTTTGTTCTTGGGTTCCTCATTGAGCCATTTTCGTAACTGGTTCATGTAGTTACGTATTGTCACCGTTTCATGTGACATAATGAGTGTCTGTTGTTTTTGTTTTCTTGTGACGATTTTTTCTGGCTCAATGATGTTAACACATTTAATCAACAGATTCTGGATTTTTCGAGTTTTTCCAATGTCATCAAGTACTTCATCGTCCCTGATATTGTCAAACAATGGCAGTATTTTTTTGCTAAAGTTCATAATAAATTCAGGCATGCATGGTCTCCTTGAGAACGCCGTTTGTTCATGTATCGCATTTAGTGGTGCGACTTCAATACTAATCATGTCCCCGAGATGTCCGTCGGTTCCCCATCTAGATGGTGTTCCTAGACTGTCACGCAGATTAAGTTTGAATGTTTCCACCCTACCCACTTCGCGAGTGAACATACCATCGATGAATGACTCGTATGTTGGTTTGTCTTTATAGACGATTTGGAAAGTTGGGCCCCATAGGGCATTGGAGAAACCTTCCATAATGTCCTCGATTTTCGTTCTAAGGGCGTGTTTTCTGTCGAAGTCACAGTTGAAGTCACCTGCAATGACACTGGGAGTGTCCTCAGTTGATTCTACCGCTTTAGTCAGCAGTTCCGGAAAGATGTCCCCAGTCCTATTCATGCGCCCCCATTTTTTGACGGATTGTGTGCTCTGTACACCGAGATAACTGAGAGTCTGACGTCTCCGTCGGCGTATATTACGCCGCAAAACGGCCCCTCCAGATCTATCTGCGTGCACATTTCCGCTTGTCTGTCTTTAACCATGACTGCGGCATAGGACTTCCCATCCGAGGCAGGTTTTGACAGAAAAATATGATAACCAGATGGAGTTATATCTTTCACATTTTTATTCGCTATGTTAATTTCGTTCAGTGTGAAAAAAGTAACATTTCCGTAAGCATGTGTCAGTTTTTTCAGCGATTTCGCATCTGCATATTTGAAATTTATATTCAAAATTGACGTTTTGACTTTGTCATCAATAGGGGTGTCGAGAATGGCCGGTGGGGGAGGGTTATCCCTGGATTTGTTGACATTGTCCCTAAAAAACGACTGCCTGTGTCTTTCTGGAATTTTTATTTTGTTGTGTATGTCGTTAATTGAATAAGGGTGGGGTAGGGGATCATTTTTCATAACGAATCTATTTTCGAAGTCACAAAATTTCGTCATATGCAGATGTTTAGTCGGCGCATGTAAAGTTGTTACAGTTTCAAAAGGCAGGGCAGTGTTGACGATGTCGCATTCAATCATGTGTCGCGTCATCATTAGAGTTTTTTCACAGGATATTTCACTCGGTTTTACCCATTTGTCTTTGATGTATAGACTGCGAATGCCCTGTTTTCTAAAAAATTCTAAGTTTGACTGTTTGTCCGTTGAGTTATCGCTGAGACTTCTTGAGACGGGTAACACTGTACTCGATGTAGCTTCCGACGCCACAGCGCGGTCCACATTTCTGGGCCGCGCTGTGATTTCGGATTCTACACGCTTTTTTGGGCTGAGTACCTGAGTGTTATGGTTGTCTGAGATCGACCAATCGAATATTGTTTCTTCGGGGTCGAAATCGTTACTGCTTGTTCGTCGGCTTTCTACTGGTTGGTTTGGCAGCGGCGTTAGCCGGTTTGACCGCTTTTTGGTACAATCTTCAACAACATCAGCAGCCACACAGTGACTCTCCATGCTGTTTTTTTTTACTTTGAAAGTGTTGGACAGCCTGGAGAGCCACTGTGTGCCGCCCTCCCAGTCCAAACTATACCTGTCGGGGACGGAGTAGAACTCATCGCAGTCCTTTTTGGCCTTGATAACCGTCCAGTATTTGTGCGCTGTCAATTCGTTTATCTTTGTACCCCTTTTGTCACGATTTAACCTCACAACATCCCATGCCGACTCCGCGAAGATCTTGTTAAGACATCTCGGTGTGATGATCTTACCCAACGCCGTTTTTTTCCCCGGGTTTTCTGAGCCTTCTAGTAGCCACCCACTGCTGGCCGATGCAACCAGGAAGTCGTCGATAAGGCCCATTTGCTTTTTGTATTGCTCTTTTACGGCCGGGTCCATGGCGCGACCCATTTTGCATTCTAAATATGCTAGAAGATTGGTACCGAATACTAGGCATACGTATCTCCATCTGCTAACCGCTGAGTCATTGTGCAATACTTTTAGCTGCATCTTTTCGGCATGGGTTGCCTCCTCTGCGATGGTTCTGTTTGTTTGGACCCACTTGCCGTTGCAAATGCGGTCTTTGTACGGTGTCGCCGTAGCTGCATTTAGTTCCGGTTGGGGGTTAACTTGGCCTTGGGGGTCCACTATATGGATTTTTGCTGGCGGTTTTTCAACGGTTATCCCTTCACCTGTGACGGCCGAGTCAATGCGTCCTCTTTTGGTGCCCTTTTTGCATACCACCTGGGTCGACGTCGATGGCCCTATCGGTTTAGATTTTGTTACCGTTGGTGTCTTAAAGGCGCTTGGGATCGGTGAGAGATTCGTCATCAACGGTGGTAGGGAGCTAGGCGGCACCGTGGTATCAGCAGGCTTTGTGGTCTTGAGTGGCGACAGTTCCGCCGTCAGCGTCAGGTCGTGCTCGTTCGGGTGGATGATGATTGAATCTTCCAGAGTGTCGTCGTCGTGGGGGGTCCATATGGTGACAGTTCCGTCTTTGGTCATCTCTCTACGTTCTTCCATGATGACTGGTTTTGTTTGTAGAGATGATTTATCGGGTATGTCCTTTTGATCTTCGATGGCCCTGTCCACTGGTTTCTCAGGTGAGAAGGTGTTCTCATTTGAAAAAACACTATTTTCCGACGAGAACACGCTTTCATTATTGGAGATGTCAACCACCACCGCGTCATTGGCGTTTGGGCAGCTCTTATCCAGCGGTATTGGATGTGATTGCCGGAACAGGTTCAGTTGCTGCTTCCACGGTTCAGGTGGAGCCAACCGATTCGTCGTTTGGTTTTGTCCCCATGGACCAACCACTGTATATGTTCGGCTGGTAGTCGCCGGAATCGGGACAATATCAATGTTGCAGGTCATGACGGCGGGAGGGACTACATTCTGGGGTTTCCATGCGATAGCTTGCTGTTTTGCAGCTGGTGGTGGTGAGGTCATCTCGATGTCGATTAGGTTAACTGGGCTTTCCTTGGCCGAATTGGGTACCTCATCAATCGGTAATGTTTTGGATGCACCTATTTTTTCAAGGTATTCCTTGACCACATCGCCTTGTTCCTCCACCTCTTGCAGTCCCGATCTCACCATCAGTTCATTGTAGTTTTCCCCTTGAACTATTTCTTCGAAAGATCCTTTCTGTTTGAGTGTTTCAGAAACTGGCCGGTTGACCACGGCGGTCTCGTCCCCAAGCACCCCAATCATTGGAATCTCTCGTCTGTCACCAAAAAAATTGCCGCATTTGACTGAATTTTTGTAACAGTTCGTTTCTAGCTCTATGATCCTGGCCGTCATGCCCAGCAGCACCGTCGAAGTCGTATTGAAGCGCTTGTCCTGAACCTCTGCCAGTTCCGTGACCTTTGAATCCACCATCTTAATGCCTTTGCAAATAACTTTGAAGTTATTTCTGTGTTCGGTCAAGCATGCATTCGCCTTGAGGATGGCCGCTCTGTGCAGATCAATGTTGTCCTTGCAGACAACTTGCAGTTGTTTGATTTCACCTGAGTTGTTTGTGAGGCTCAGCTGATCCTTTTGATTGTCGATTTTCTTTAGGCGCCCATCAACAATTTTGTACTCATCATCCGGGATCGTGGTGCCCTTTGGTTTTTTCATTTGTTCAGCCGTGCGGCGCCAAACTCGTCGATCCTCCATTAATTCGGCTTGGTCTTGAGCGAATTTTTCGATGGATTTGGAGTAGTTTCGTTGGTCACGGGCTATTGTGATACAAATGTTAACCTTCGCCCTTTTATCTGCCGTTCTTGCCTTATCACTGACATTGATGAGGACGTATTTTTCGGTGTAGGCCATATTGTTTTCCATCCAGAATGTTGAAATCGGGTCACTTGACCTACACCATCCCATATCGATTTTATGATAATTGGTTAGGGTTTGCTCTTGCACCATATCAGTTCGTGATGGGCCGTCTGGTACTTGTTCGTTTCGTCGAAGCCAGTGTTTTTTGACTTTAGGATCTTCCAGGGCCGCATTTTGTTCTGCCGCTCGATAGTACCATGCCAGGCAGTCAGTTGGGTGTTCCATGTTGGCGACGAATCTCTCCGGTCCATCTTTTGGTATGACAAGTACACCACCTAACACGTTATGTTAACACACGTTATGTTAA
>SCLG01001393.1:0-10464 GCA_004367875.1 Oikopleura albicans
AAAAAAAACCGCCTTGAAAAATGCTGCACGAATATCGATTTTTAAGAGTTTGCAAAAATGAGTCTTACCCTTCGTAAATACGAATAAACTGTCCTCAAAGAAACTTTTTTTCTTTTTCGCCTAATGTATTAATTGAAATTTCACTGGTGAGTTGCTAATTCTTTTCTCATCAAATCTGGAATATATAATGGCATCGAATTCCGACTCTATAAGGAAGTCCTATATTACGTATCGTAATCCCTTCTTTTATATTTTCGACTGCGCAGAATAGGCAAAGAGCGCGTCTCTTTTTTTTTCTTTTTTTCCTCCTGCACCCGGAGGCTCACCAAAATAAGTAGTCCAATTGGTACCGCCCGGCGTCCAGGAGCACCGTGCGTGAACGCATTTCAATAAACGCAACAATTGCCCCTCCAACAGGTTAGCAATTAACCTAAACCCTTTACTAATTAATCCAGGCACTAACCATTCGAAATAATTTGAATTTAATTAACGCTTTTATGAAAGTTTTAATGTTATTGCAAATGAATAATTGCTGAAGATTACAATTATACACAAATTATACACAAATTTTGCTGATTGATGATGTTACAATTATTTATTTACAAAATTAACGTTAGCTAAATTAAACGTTAGCTTTAGATAATGGAGAAGTTACAGACATGTCAAGCAATCGAGCAATCAAGTTAAAGCTGAAACTAACAATTTTTGAAACTAACAATTTTTCACTTATCCGCCCACGAACTAGTTAAAATTCAAGTAAGTTAACTTGAAGTAGGGAGATAACCTGATTTGGCCAAATAGAGAAAATGGCGAAAATGATCCTTGTCAGGTTTCGACTTTTTCTGTTTTAACGTGTTCCAAAAAAAACGGATTTTAGACAAACCTTTGAAACGTATTCGGGAAAGAGAATGATGCTAGTCGATGTAATTGTCGTAAAATAAATTCTCGAATTCTTTCCAGCATTCCATCAGACAACTTATCTTCAACCTCTCGTACAGTCCATTGCCAGTAAGGTCGCGGTGGTGATATAAAAAATGGACCCGTCGGCTAATCATTAGGCGGTCTACAAACGAAAACAAAAATTTTGGCACGGTAAGTTTAATAGTGGAACTATATTATATCGGGCAGTTGTTGAAATCGAAAATAATCTCGTTAAAAGAGTCTGACGACTGTAATTGGAAATTATTTATACCGAAGAAAAATAGGTAATAATCATGTATAGCCAAAAATAAAAATAAAACATATTTTCTGAATTTCATATTAATCAGTTTTTTCTCAAGTTTAAGTTATCAGGTGAGAAAGGATGTTCAAGGTCTCCAGAAAGGTCTCAAAAAAGGCGAAAAATAGAGTTCATATCGAATAGTCAAATTACTTCTGTTTTTTCGCTCAGAATAAATATAAAGAGCTCGAAACTGTGGTACTCAAAAAAGGTCAGCGATTTTTAACTTTTTAGTGAAAAGTTTTTACCGTAGACAGCCTACTTGTGCCACTTTTTCGAATAATAAACGCGACATTTTTCGACGTCATCCATAGCGGGTATGAGCAGCATAATTTTCGGATAATATTTATTTGTATGTCATAAGCGCCCTTTGCAATTTGTACCGCCTTACAAACACCGGCTGAATAGATTTCATTATTATTTGATTTTGACTAGCTTTTGATTTTGAAATGCGGACCCTTTGATTTAATGAGTAAGAATAAAAACTGGTCATTGATTTTTCATGAGATTGAATTCAAGATCAAAATTTTGCTTTGATTTTCAATCTTGCTCGAAAATACTGGGATCGTGACCAGCAGGGCTCGGCATAATTGGCAAATTTTTTGGCTCGGCTCGCCTTTTGAGCGAACAAATATTTTTTGGCTCGGCTTGGCTCGGCTCGGCTCGGTCGAGCCCAAAAATTCTTTGGCTCGGCTCGGTTCGCTCTGACGCAACAATTCATTGGCTTGGCCAAATTTTTCGTTGGCTCGGCTCGGTTCGGCTCGCTATCATTAAAATTTTCGCTGGCTCGAGCCAAGCCAAATTGCAATTTTTGGCTCTGAGCGAGCCAAAGCGAGCCAAATGTGCCGAGCCCTGAAAAGCTCGGCATAATGCAAACTGTCCTGTCGAGCTCAAAAATAAAGACAAGCTGTGTTAAACTGGCCTGTCGTGCTGAAAAATTGAGTGAGCTGTGTTGAGCTGGCCTATCGAGTCGAAAAATAATATACAGCTGGCCTGTCGAACTGCTCGCCCAGCTGTCGAGCTGAGAAGGCCATCTTGCTGTTGCCGAGCTCTGACTCAACTGTACTCAACTTCCGTGACTAAAATGTCAAAAAAAAACTCAACTTTCTTGAACAGTCCGCAACTGCTCAGTCGGAGTTTTGAAAAAAACACTCAACTGTCCTCACTTGCCGAGTTCAAAATTACGAACAACGACCAACTACAAAAATGACCCAGATATTTCAGCAAAGATTGTGGAATTTTTAGGAAACAGTATTACCACTAATTGTGATGATTTTTATTGTTTACGTGTGAGTTTTATTTCATATACTAAATTAATTAGACAGTCTCCCTGTTGATCGGAACTACCACAATTTGGACTATTGGAACAACTTTAAGTACCAAATAGTACAAAATAGTCGCCCGCTGAGTGAGGCACAGCCTCATTTGAGCGAATGCAGAAAAGTTTGAATTTCAAGAAAATAAAATATATATTTTTAATAAAGTACCACACTTTTCGCGAGAAAGGTACCCCAACCTTTTTCGCGAGTAATTACCACCTTTTTCGCGAGTATTTGCCACTTTTTTCGCGAGAAAGGAAACGTTTCTCCCTTTTTATATTTTTGTTATTTCAGGCTTCGCTCTGTTCTGGATTCAACCTAATCCAGCCGTACCTGACTGAAACGTTTCACTGTCCTCTTTAGGCGCGGGATGACTGCAGATAATGACTCATTATAAATGAGACATAATTAACGGTTAAATTTTTGATCTTCAGGAACGATATCAGTGAGGAAAGCGTTACGGAAACAAGTGATAGATTTCTAGACATTATTTGGAATGATGAAGCTAAAGCCAATAGACACACCGCCATCCCCGAGTAAGTTGAAATTACCGCCCAATTACACATTTGTATTTTTATAGACATCCCGGTACAGCTGTTGCGTCACTTTTGGTCATGTAAAACTTGTTGAAAATGCCGTCAACACGAGGGTTAAAACGGGTCATAAAAAATATACACCACCTAACCATTTGACTTAACACATTTTTTTCCGAAAAAAGGTGTCAATTCAAATGCAAATTGTTAAGTTAAATGCAAACTGTTAAGCCACATGGGTAGTGCGTAGGTTAAAAACTTGAAACTATAAAAAATGATATAAAACAATATAATGAACGAAAAAATCCAAAAAAATTGTTATACACCGCCTGAGGGTTTGTCAGGCCACTTTCTCCTTCCAAAACCGGCCTGATAAACCCTCAGGCGGCTTGATAAACCCTCAGGCGGCTTGATAAACCCCAAGGGCGTAGGCGGAAATGCTGAAAAAAAAAGACAAAAAAGGGACAAAAAAAGTGTTAAGTCAACTGCAAACTGTTAAGTAAAATGCAAACTGGTAAGCCAAATGGTGTTAAGTCAAATGATTAGGTGGTGTAGTCCATTAGATCATTTTATATCTCAAAAACGTGGACCGTTAGTTGCATCACCGTGGTCTTTTCGAGAAAACGTATTTCGACGAAAAAGTTTTTAAAGAAAACATTTATGGGTTATTCTAATGAATTTGTGGCTTTTATGATCCTGTGTACCAAAAAAAGTTTTTTCGGAGAATAAATTAAGGATGAAATTGACTTCATTTACAGAGTTGTAGAATACTGGATTTTTCGAACAAGGTCAGATACATGCTTGAGTTTTGCGGGGAAATTCCCTGAAAAGCGGTGTCTTTGGAAAAAACATTTTATGAAATTTTTATTTGGTTGAACATATTCCGAAAAAAATCTTGGACAAGCATAGTGCAATGTTTGGGTACCTTTCGTTTTTCCAAAGATGGCTGAAGCCGGTTTTAGCGGAATTTATCGCAACATGGATGTTGGTTTTTTGGGCTTGTATGCTTCAACCGCCGCCCACCACGGTCAGTTCACTTTTTTCAATATATTATTAATTTAATCACGTTCCTAACAGATTTTATTCGTGCCTAAGTTCACAAAAAACTTATTTGGTATTAGGCAAAAAAAATAATATAACATAACATGATCAAAATGCTAAAAATCTGCTAAAAATTATTTTAATTGTCCCATAACTTATGGCCCATAACGACTCTTCTCAAGTAAAAAAGCACCGTCTGAATCGGTTTTTTTTTGTGCGAAATGCTTAATCGTGAAAATTTTTCAAGTTCTGACCAATTACACTGCTCAGAAGGGAAAATTTTCTGCGGATTGAATTGACACCCTTCGCATGAAAAGAGACCACGACCGATTAAGTGCCACTGAGAGTTGCAATCAACAAAGAATTTATTTTCAAAAAATAGGTCCAAACGCTGCTATATCGTCATAATACTAATACAGTCATTATTAAAAATTAAGGAATTGATAAATTATTAAAACAAATTGTTTAAAACAAAACCAAGTGAGCCAAGTGAGCTGTTTTCCGTTTAAAAAAATCTCGATCCGTTTGATTATTATTCACGATTAAATCAAACGGCCTATTTATAGTCTGTTCGACTAAGGAGAGTTAAGACCCCTGAACTTACGAAAAGTAAACGCAGCTCTTGAGTATTTCAATAAAATATTTTCAATTACAGGTTTATTGTTTTTTTTTTGGAGTTTATCCTTCTCAATTATATCTGAACCAAATACATAAGTCACTGGTCTATTGATTACCTCAAAAATACGTTTAACAATCTGATTCCCAATATGTTCGGGCCAAATAAGAACATTTCATTACATTCTTTCTTGGCAGATGTATCTCATGGATATAATGCTCTGTAGACATCCTTTTAGACATATTGGCAACATTATTGCTTAAGATATAATGTAAATCTTATAAAAGCTGACTCTGAAATCGGGTAATAAAGAGGCTTGAAAACTAATTGAGACTCACATTGAGGGACGGTTTACTATTTTTACCAAAGTCCAATTTTTCCCCAAATTTGAATTTTGTCCCTTAATTTGAGCTTGTTGAATCTTTTTTTCGAAAAAAATCCTTCCCATAATTCGAATCTTTTTGGTAAAGGTGTCCCTTAATCTGAATTATGTCCTTTAATTTGGGCCTAATTATGGCTCTGTTTTCTGTTTTTCGAAATGTTCGCTTATATGAGCGACCTATTTTTACTTGGTTATCTAACATTTAAATATAAATGTTATCAGCTGCGCGCCCGTCAGCGCTTTATGGCGCATTTTTTCAGTTTTTCATCAGCTTGAAATAATATCCAGCGACGAAAGCGACGAAAAATGCGCCAAAAAACGCTGCCGGGCGCGCCCCTGGGTAGTAAATCTTGGCGCGCAGCAGTTAAGATTATCTTCGTTGGTAAGCGTATACGTTCATCAAACACTTACGAGCTTACATAATGTGTAATCACATCAAACACTTACGAGCTTACATAAATCCGTTTTCAGTACATTTACCATTATATTTTCATTATGATATCTTTTAGCTCAGTATTATTTCCAAAAATTTTTCTGAAGAAGCGCCTCCGGTTATTTCATCAAATGTAGACGCTCTGGTGCCCGCGCTGGCAGCAGGCATAAATCTGGTGATTATCATCTGCATGTTTTGGGATATTTGTGTTATACAATTTAACCCTTGTGTGACGTGTGCACTAGTATTAGCGCGCGTCATTCCCGTGCGTCTTTTAATACCGAACATTCTTGCACAAATGGGTGGATCCGTTTTGGCTGCCTATTTTGCTAGACGAGGATTTCAAAGTTATAAGTCATAATTTAAAATTGATATTATATTATAATTAAATTAATTATTATTATTATTATACACCGCCTGAGGGTTTATCAGGCCACATTGCACGCTCGTGCGCTTATCAGGCCATTTTTTTCTCAGAAGTTTTTGTCTAGCCCGCCCACGCACTGAGGGTTTACCACGCCACCTCTCAGAGGGTTTATCAGGTCGGTTTTGGAAGGTGAAAGTGGCGTGATAAACCCTCAGGCGGTGTATTATAAATGAATCATCATTATGTCAATTTTATGAAACAAAATCTTCGCGGCTATTAGGCCATACAATTTTTCTTCTTAAGTATTTCAATAAAATATTTCCAATTTATTGTTTTTTGAGCTTATCTTTCTCAATTATATCTGAACCAAATACATAAGTCACTGGTCTATTATCTCAAAAATACGTTTAACAATCTGATTCCCAATATGTTCGGGCCAAATAAGAACATTTCAATATATTCTTTCTTGGCAGATGTATCTCATGGATAAAATTCTCTGTAGACATCTTTTTAGACATATTGGCAACATTATTGCTTTAGATAATGTAAATCTTATAAAAGTTTTGCTGACTCCGAAATCGGGTAATAATGAGGCTTGGAAAGAAATTGAGACTCACATTGAGGGACGGTTTACTATCTTTACCAAAGTCCACTTTTTTTCCCTAAATTTGAATTTTGTCCCTTAATTTGAGCTTGTTGAATCTTTTTTCGAAAATCCTTCCCCTAATTCGAATCTTTTTGGTAAAGGTGTGCCTTAATTTGAATTATGTCCTTTAATTTGGGTCTAATTATGGATCTGTTTTCTGTTTTTCGAAATGTTGGCTTATTTGAGCGACCTACTTTCACTTGGTTATCTAACATTTCAATATAAATGTTATCAGCTGCGCGCCTGTTTGCGCTTTTTGGCGCATTTTTCAGTTTTTCATCAGCTGAAAATTATATCCAGCGACGAAAGCGACGAAAAATGCGCCAAAAACCGCTGCCGGGCGCGCCCCTGGGTAATAAATCTGGGCGCGCAGCAGTTAAGATTATCTTCGTTGGTAAGCGTACGTTCATCAAACACTTACGAGTTTAATACGTTTTCAGTACATTTACCATTATATTTTCATTATGATATCTTTTAGCTCAGTATTCTTTCCAAAAATTTTTCTGAAGAAGCGCCTCCGGTTATTTCATCAAATGTAGACGCTCTGGTGCCCGCGCTGGCAGCAGGCATAAATCTGGTGATTATCATCTGCATGTTTTGGGATATTTGTGTTATACAATTTAACCCCTGTGTGACGTGTGCACTAGTATTAGCGCGCGTCATTCCCGTGCGTCTTTTAATACCGAACATTCTGGCACAAATGGGTGGATCTGTTTTGGCTGCCTATTTTGCTAGACGAGGATTTCAAAGCTTAAAAGTCATAATTTATAATTTTTATAAAATTATAATTAAATTAATTATAATTATTATTATTTGATACACCACCTAAAATTGTAGCCAACTACGTATTACGTTAACTTAAAGTTAACAAAACTTTTGGAAAAAAAGGTGTTAACTTACGTGGTATTAACTTACGTAGGTATGTGGTGTAATATAATATATTATAAATAAATCATCATTATGTCAATTTTATGAAATAAAATCTTCGGGCCATTGGGCCATTGTTTATGTAATAAGCAGTTACAGACCCCAGCGCCGTAGTCGCGGCGGGTCTGTAACTGAATTACAAGCAACGTCTATTGGCTCATGATTTTTTATAGGCGCCTCCTATTGGCTAGCGTCCTTTAGCCACGCAAATGACTCACCGCGTGGCTTGTAATAAACTGTTCTGACAAAGCACAATTTGAGAGTTGAAAATCTGGATTCCGAAATGTTTTTCCAAAAATCCTCAGAAGTCTTATACGTGGCCACCCTGTTGGTATGATCCCATTAACAGATGAAAGCAACTTGGCGGCAATTTTTTGGGCGGAATTTTTTTTCTCCTTTATGATGACATTTGTAGCGGTGATGGCAATACTGGATCCTGATTTTTACCACCCGTTAACACCACTCATAATCGGACTTACTGTAACGCAGGTAACCGTCATCAAATTTGATTAACTCTCAGGGGAAAGTAGTTTTTGGGAACCCGTAGGGGGAAATGCGTGTAAATAAAGTGATATACTTTGGGTATATCGGGCTCAGATAAACAAGACTATATATATTTTGATTTCATTTATACACACTTAAAAAATTCACAATAATTCGCAAAAATTCAAAAAAAAAATGGTAACGCCAAATTGTAGAGCTCGCCAAACTACGTCGATCTGATTATTCAGAAATTCATCTGGGCCACCAGGGCCCCCTAGAAAGCTCTTTGAAATCTTCAACCTACGCAAAACAACACCGTCAATGGAATTTTCTCGAAAAGTTGAGGAGGGGTCAGCAATACCCGTTTTGCCCTACGGGGCCTCCATATGCCTTAAATCGACGACAAAAAACAAATTGCGTGTCTATATACACGCACTTCCTCTGGGAGTTAAGTAGCGTTTTTGAACAGCATTTGGAGATTTAAAAAAACATAGGGAGTTTTTGGTGGCCGTTACATTGGCGCCGGTTGCATGAACCCAGCTCGCGTCTTTGGTCCTGCGGCAATTTCGGACGATTGGAATTATCACTGGATTTGGTGGGTTAGCGAAATATTTGGAGCATGCTTTTCCGTTTTTCTAGAACTCCTCGTTTTTGCGCCGATTGTTCTGAAAGGCGACACAACCAAGACGCCTTTATTATGGTGGAAGTTTTTCCTATGGAAAAACTCGTACAAATACCGGTTTTTGTTTTTTGAATCGACATTTTTTTCAATAATTTGTGTATCAAAAAAGGTCACGAATATGATGAAAAGCTAGAACAAACAAAAATCGTCTAAACATATTACACGTATGTTAATAATATGAAGCATATCGCACTACCCAAGAACGGTACCGACTAAATTGGTTTTATTTATTTTTGGTCGAAAAGTCAAAATGCATAAATCAGAATTCGTCGGAAATTCGCGTCGAGTTTGCCTTATTCCGTTTACACCTTTGACCAAACAAATCTTGACGTACTTATATACGTATGTCAATTTTTGTCTGATCGAAAATGTAAACGGTATAAGTCAGACTTGGACGCAATTTTTCGACCAATTCTGACTTATGCATTATGACATTTTATACTTTCGACCAAAAATACATGATACCAATTTATTCGGTGCCGGCTTTTATACCTTGCTTATAAATTGGGACCACATGGGGATTCTTTAATTAGAATACATTCGATTTAGTAAAAAATCTTAATAAATATGTCGGTTTCAAAAACTGGAATACAGTCTTCTGACAATAAAGTCACATGTTGGGGAGATACAATGTCAACCAGACCAAAAAACTCACTTACTACGTCCTGTAAAATCGAAGAAATTCACCATGTCGCCATAAATTCAACCAAGTGATAGTCAACAATATTTTTTCTGTATGTACGACAGTATATGGACAACATTTTACTTTCTTCAGGATATTGTGAACATTTCTGCTTAATAAAAATGTCAACCTTTTTCTCGTATTTCGAGACATAGCTTTATTACTTTCGATTAAGCCAGGTTTATTAGCATTTTCTGTCGATTTAGGTCGTTTTGGGCAAATTTGTCACCCTAGGAGTTAAAATATAAACTTTTTCTTACAAAAGTCTGTGTTTTCAGGTCGGTTATGCAGCAGTGATTTTCAAACGCGAAAAAATAAATAATGTTACCACTTTTTGGTAACATAGCGTCTGAGGCCTATGTGGCCTGTCATTGGCCTTTTTTGAGCGCTCGGCCTATCACCGGACGGCAAATCACCGAAAGGCGATATCTTTCTTTTAAATATTTTTGTATTTCAGTCCTCCCCCTCTTAAGTGCCGCACTTAAGGAGAAATATGCATATCCGCTAAAATAATTTTTCGCGTTTTAAAATCAGGACGGTATGAGACAGTTGGTGTAGTAACGAAGTGACCGTTTTGTTTCCATTTTTTTGGCAAAAACTGTCACTTCGTACCAGCTCATTTTGCTCAATTTTTAACCAATTTTAGCCCAAAAAACGCCGAAAAGTGTCATATCGTTCCCAATTGTCACTGCGTTACTTGTCAACTCGTTACTACACCAACTATATAACCATAATGTATGATTGTTTGGTCGTCAGTGTAAATAGTCAGTAAAAATTTTTCGCTCCATTCTGGACCCTAACGAGCTATGAGAACTGGACAGACCCGTAAATAGCGAAAGTATTTTCCACTGATAATAAAAACATCGTTTTTATTACGCCATATTTCGGTGAAATTAAAAACATTAAGGCTTAAAATGAGTTTATTACTTCATTAAAACACGTAGTTGGTGTCAAAAATTGATTTTTGGCCTCTTCGTGTTTCGTGTAATTTTTTAAAACTCTTTTTCATAAATATTTCCAGAATTATTTTTAGGGGGAACTTTCCGGATTGAGTTTTGGGGAAATTACAGTTAAAAATGATATTCGGTTGTTGTCGACCGGGATATCGCTTGAGGAAGTGGACGGGCATGGCTG
>SCLG01001394.1:0-10442 GCA_004367875.1 Oikopleura albicans
AATTATGCACCATGATGGTTAATAGGCGATGACCTTTAAAGTGTTCCATTAACTTATCAATTTATTCAGTTTGCATATTGTCCAAAAAAAAATTTCAATACTCAAAGTTTTAATTTTTTTTTTTTTGATAACTGGCAAAGATTTAATGTATGTGGGTCTTTTTTTTCAATATTTAGCTCTTTATTTCAATTAGAGACTGTTTTTAGATGCAACGGGAAAAATAAATTTGTACAGTAAATCTGGACCCCCATATTGGGGGCAGGACGTCGAGACTTATTTTACTGCAATCAGTGCATTAGCAAAGAACGTCCCAGATAAACTGCCAAACAAATTCTTTCGTTTACTCGTGTAGTGTGTTTTGATTGGTCCACCAATGGGTGAAGACTATTTATAGTGAAATATAATATATATTAATTTACAAAAATATATTCTTTCCAATTTTTGAAAAACGTTTGCTCTTGCTGAAACACGAATTACCAGAGAAAATATTGTTCTTTTTGTATCAGAACAACTCACGATAAATAAGAGTATTCATGTGCCTGGCAATACAAGGAATAGCAATTTTTAATTCGAATTTCGAATAACGTGAATTTCTACAAAAAATCTCTATATTTTTTTTTTACAATTTTCTAGATTTCACAGTTCTGGATTGAAATTTATTTTCGCCATTCCATAAGATCACTTTCAGAGAGCAGTACAGCCAGAGCACGCACAAAAGCATTCTTTTTTGTTTTAATTTCAAATTTTCAAAAAACCCTTTCGAAGGTTTTTCAAAACTTTTTTAATCATGGATGACAAGCAATTGATACGGGAGATTCGAAAAGACGTCGTGTTGTTTGAGGAACAGTTGGAACAACTATTGGCTGGCCGAAAAGTCGACGATCTTTGGACCGCCGATAAGGTCACGTATTATCTGACCTCCAATAAGGTATTTTTATAATAGGCTTTGCTCCCCAAGATGTTTAAACTGTATGTGAAGATAGATTTCTATGTTTTTGATATTTTTTTGTAAGAAGGCATGCAGAAAATTGACCTAGAATGACCTTTTGATCATATTATCGTGCTTACTGCATCATTTTAGCCTTATTTTTTCTCAGAATCATTTATTTTTTCTTTTTTTTAAAGCTCAAAACCGCCAAAAATCGCCTTGCGACGCTTACTTCAACCACTTTGGGCCGAACTCGGGCCGAGCGAACTGCGGCCGAAAATGAGTCACACGCATCGTCCGCTAGTGGGTCTAGAGGTTATATTGTCCATCGCCCGGTGGTCCCTTCAATTTACACTATAGAATCTGTCACCGATTACGATTCTGTGACCACCGGTTCCGAGACCGCTGAGAATGGCTTTCTCGGATTTTTTTCTTTCAAATTTAACGAGGAAACCGGTTTGCCTACTGACTCATCGGTCCCCGAGGAATCTGAATCTTTCAAGCGCGCCTTACAAATGCGTAAGGTCGAAATATGGACATCTAACTCTGAATATGCGTTGTGGGACACAGATACCCATTCTGAGGATACCGAGACCGCCCCTGTATCTGTTTCTGAGCCTGAGGTCGAAATCCCAGATGGATTAATCGAGACCTCAGAGGGGTTAAACGAACTTTTGTTAAAACTCCTACACCCTTATGACGACTTTGTCCCCGCAGGCGATGCTTTGCCTAACGAGACCGCATTCTACGCAATCCAAGACTTGGCAACCGGCGCTTTATTTGATGTAAGATTTTAATACTTTACTGCTTATTTTCATGATTTTTTATTTCATAACAAAAACCGTTTTTCAGTCAATAATTTAAGTGACTATCATATTTTATAGCATCTAGTGGTGGTTTAAATTTTTACCAAGTTTTTATAAAGGGAATATTTTTCACTATATTTCAATAGTTGTAGTATATAACATACAATTTTACGTTTTTTCTATAATCATATTTTTTATGATTTGTAAATCATTTATGATTTTTATTAAATTTTCGTTATTTAGCTACTGAAGGAAGTATTGACACCCTCAATGAAGTTACAAGTTGATATTTTTCATTATCAAGCGAAGCAGTTAACGGGCGATTCATATACAAACATCTGTATACAACTTGGTGCAATGTTGAATCGTGTGCTTCGATGCTATTCTGTGGCCAATTTGACTGATTTGATCGATTTTTTAAATCGGTAATTATACTTTGATTTTAGTTTTTGTAACAAATTTTTTGCACATTTATTAGATAACTAGTGAAAAACGAGAAGGCTCCGACTAAATCATAGCATAACATATATATTAGTTTTGGATTTTTCAAAAAGGTTACAATTCGCAACTCAACATACACTGCCCTCCAGTGGGCTGACCTGTTGGAGGAAAAAAGGGCTAGTATCTATACGATCAACTCCGTCGCTGACCAAATCACAAAATACGTCTACAGCCATGCTACCGACACCCAAAAGGTTAAGCGTATTTTTTCTGTTAATCAGATACATGTGTATGACACCATTCTCAATATGACATTGGCGAAAGTTGTTGATCCAGATGCCCCTGAAGGATTAGCCCCACTGCCACCCCGGGTACCTTTCGAGGTCCGGGAAGAGTTCAGGTTTTATTTACCCTTTTACGTCAATTATGTTTTCACAATTATGTTTTCATTATTATTTGGTGGCGAGTAGGGGTGTCTGGACTTTGTTTTGTCACATACACATTTTTGTGATTTTTAGTTTTTCTTTTAATGGGTACTGGATAGAAATCCAGCATTCAAAAATTAGCTCTCTGATTCAAAAAGAGAATAGAGACCCCCCTATTCGTCACTAGGCAACTCCCTAGTTCGGAATTTGAGAAGAAGATGTTTTTCTAGCAATTTTTTTTTAATTGGAACAAAACTTTTTGACTAAAATAATATGGTATTTTTCGCATTTTTGTACATTATTCAACAGTTTTAAATGTTTTTATGTTTCTATATTCCATTCAATTTTAGCACCCCAAAGTGCCTAAACTTGTTTTATATATTTATAACACTTTTTGTGTCTAAATAACTGTTTTTACTTTTATGTTTTTTTATTCGGACCTTATATACTCTAGGGTATAAAATTTAGAGTTTTGACCTTTTAAGCACTATTGTGTCTAAAAAATATATTCGATTTTAGTATTTAAACACTATTGTGTCTAAACCGCTTTATTTATTTTATTTATTATATATTTTGTTAATTTTAACGGGAGATTTTAGCCCCGAGAAAGTCATTTATGACGTTAATGGTACTGATTTCTCGTTGTGGAAACCGTCACGAGATTATTTTGAGTCTCGACACATGCCTGTTGATATACCATTCCCTGCTTTTATGCCACAAGTGCACTCACCTGCCATACAATTAACCGCACGTTCAATTTTCGAGAATCGGACCTTAAGTCCATCCCCAATTGATATTCCCCGGAACGTGCGGGACAGTGATTATAATTTCGAGCCCAATTCAACTATGAGGGCTCGGATTGAATGGTTACTTTTGCGCAACAAGCCCACGCTCGGAAATTTTCATATGGCCTTTCAGTTCACTATGCTTAACAACGTGCCCACCTATTGTAAGTATGGTGCAGGTGTTGACCGTTCTTATTGTGACAATGAGAATTGTCACGGGTGTAATTTGCGGGCCGGTATGCTGGACACTCATACGGTACCAACTTCGTTTTCCCTGCTCAACATCGCCACCTGGCTGAAACATTGCCATAATGGCCGTAAGGTATAAGGTCACACTATATGCCTTACGGCCATATAAAAATTTCTATTCAAAATAGGACGAGGCCGCCGGTATTACATATGTTCCCGATATGGTCAACCCTGAATTTTCCGACGTGCAACTGATTAGTAATCGCAACAATGCCCGTACTCAATGGCGAACCTGTGATTTTGGTCACTATTGCCAGATAATAACTGGTAAGGGCAATCACGAACCTAAGGGTTCAACGCGTAAATTGAAGCGTGGTGAGGTCGGATTTTTACCATATTTTAATTTAAATTCAACATGGTTTCTCGATAATTCTTCATTTACGTTCAATAATTTCCTTTTGTATTTTTGAATGGTTTTGATTAGTTTTTTTCAAAAAACAGATATAACAAGAGGGCTTTTTATAGAATAACGTACGTCATCAAAAAATGTATTACGCCTTATTGTTAACGCTATATTCTCACTTGTCTTGATCTTTTTTATATTTTTTATACATTTTATTGTGTTATACGTAGTAAAAAATCCTAAAAGCATAATGTGCCGCGTAATGAATGTACTTTACGTGTACTCTTTGATCGTTGTGGAATCTCGTACATTTTCAATCGTGCTTCATTCGACCGATTCTCCGTGGATCCTTTGGCCCAAACCGACCTGGCCCTCAATAAATTTTATGATGAGGCGATCATATTTTATTGGGCCCATCACGGGCCTTATAATTATACTGTCAAGGACGCACAATCGGCAATGTTTACACCTGAGTTATCGAAACTCAATGGAAAGTGAGTTTTCAGATTTCTGTTTCTTTTTGAAAATTAGGATTTTGTTTTTACTACTTTTTATATTCAATTTTGCCTACCCAGTTTATTTTTACCGGGGTCACATTTGTTGATAGACATTTCTTATTATAATCATCTTTTTTTACATACTTACACGTATGATTTGTCAATTACGAATTTTAGAAAATATGACTTGACCTTATATCCCATACACAATTTTTATTAATGCTTGCTTTTCCCGATAATCATTTTTGATTTTAAAGTGATATGACTGAGCACATGGCTCTATTAAATGCCGAGATCGACAATTTATACGATGAAACTTTAACGACAAGTCGCCTACTACGTGTATGGCGAGGCCACCGCAACAACGTAAATGATCGGGCTGACGCGCATCGGGACCGACCCGACCTTACCGAGAAGTTGGTGCGTAATTCGCAGCACCCCGATTTGGCTCTAAACGACCCCTCGGTTCAAGAATTTTTGTTTTCAAACGGTTTCTGCCCCGAGTACATCTGCAAAGAGGACCCCGGAAATTTGAATTGTGCTCTTAATCGCGTTGTTTATACCCGATTCACCGATGCTATTCGTGAGGCAAATCGAACGCGACCCAATCAAGGAAATTTTGGAAATAGAGCATCAGCCGTGTGGGACCAGCCTGCAAACATTTCAGTAACGGTGATCGTGTACGGGTTACGAAATAGTTACTTTTGACTATTTGAAATTATGCAAGTATTTTTACTTACGATCTATTTTCATTACATAAATTTTTACTTTTATATTTTTCTAACCCATTTCATAGACGAAAGTGTACACACTGTCAAATGTTTGGTCAATGCTGGATTTAGCGCACAAACTTTAAGAGCTGCTGTATATGCTTACTGTATCCCCCAAGTTTATCTTGATGTAGATAGGAGACAATACCGGGGTCCCGTCCTTAAACTAAGGACGTACCCCGGATTTACCGAAGACAATTTCGTGTTTTCGATTTATTTAGATTCTATTTACAACTCACAAAATTTTATGTCATGGGCGACCGCCACTGACGGTGAGCTTGAGCAATATAATTGGTAAAAGACACAAAAGGTGCAAAGTCAGTAAAATTATTTTTTTGGAAAATTCGTTTGAGATATATTGTGAGTTTCTTTGTGATCTTGTCCTTCGTGGACATAACATATTCTTATAAATTCAATATGCAAAATTTCATTTTTTTTTTTTAAGTTTATAAGTAATCAAGTTAGTCTTCATGTCCCGTTTCATTTCTGTTTTACTACTGTAATTTTAATGTATTTAATCAACTTTTTCAGTATATTCTGTTCTGTTATAGCGTTATAAGGAATAAAGACCTTCTTTTGGTGGAAATACCTCTTCTAAGTGCCCGTATTATGTGCCCTCCTATTTTTTTACTTATGGAATTTATAATCTTTTATTTTGTTTATCAAAAGATTTTTCAAAGTTCTGGATGTCTTTTTTGAACATACATTATACTTATTTGTTTTATCTAACTTATTCCATAATTTATTTGTTCCAGGGGGGCATATATTTTTCTTTTATTTATTTTTAATTTTAGCATATCGGTCCTGATCATAATTAAAAATCATTGTGGGCTAATTTGCGTGGTTTTTTCAACAAGTTTGATCCATCATTATATGTAGGGGTTGATTTTCTAACCCGGCCAACCGGTTCTTGTGGCCCGCGTTTTCTTGAATTTTTCACTGGGGGAATCGCTCTATGGCGCATAATGAGAGGGGACATCGTACTGGGAGTATTGATCACATGATCACGGTTGAAGTCGTTGACTACCAACGAGTCGTTAAGTGAACCGTTTGTTTTTTTGTGTTTTGTGACCGAGTTGGTGGCCGAGACAAACGGTTCAGTTAACCCCTCGCCGGTAGCAACGATACCCAACTTTTCGATCATGCGATCAATCCTGGCCGAGTGGTCCATCCCCTCATCACCACACATATATCGCAATTGTGTCAGTAGCGTGTTTTGGGCACTCAATTCAAGAACAGCTTTTTTGATATTGCATTTGTATGACTCGCGAATTGAAGCCGCAATCGCCATCAAACGGTGAGCAATAGAAAATGTTGATTTACTACTAAGGTCATGTCGTTCGGCGAATTGCTCTAACGTCATATGTTGTTCAAGGTCAAGGTCTTTATGTACAATGTCTTCCATATTAATCAAAAAATCTTCCAATGGTACTTTGAGCCGATTTATGAACATGCCAATTTTTTCGCAGTCTTTTTCAAGTAGTAAGTTACGCGTTTTGGCTACATTTTGGATCGCAATTTTTCGATCGACTTTCACGTTCTCGTGAAGATCCGCAACTTTTTTAATACGAATATCAATCTTCTCAATGTTACGCCGAATAAGGTTTTCACTCGAACCAGTCTGAAGCCCCTGTATTTCGTTAATCTTTATAATGCGATACGCCTTGTGATTTGCCATAAGTCGTCGACTTTCCAAGTCGAGCGCATTAAACAATTTCGAAGTTTGAATATTTTTCAAATCGAATATTTTTACCGCGCCACGAGTAGTTATTTCGGTTTCTGATAACGGAACAATATTTAGGTCGCCTTTCGACTTGTAGAAGCCCTTCACCGCGTAGTTCTTCAAGCCAATTCTTCGCTGTTCCTTGTCGACGTCATCCTCGAAGTCCAGAAATCGCCTACCGCCGCTCGACGAATTCACCGACGAGTTAATGCTCAGGTCAGAAAAAACATTCGAACTGATACTTTTATCAGTATTTTCATGACTCGTGAGGTCACACGGTGTTGGAATAGTGATATTTTTTTCTTCTTCAACTTCAATATCAATAGACTGTCCAGATTCGACACCTGAACTGTCATCAAAACCCTGCATCATAATGACTTCGCGGCATAATGCAGCTGTCGCCACCGTGTGGCCGAGCATAAAAGTGCCTTTTTTGCACAAATAGTCATATATTTCCGCTTGCGATAATACGTCAAAATGTTTTTCGAATACGTAATTGACGATACGAATAACCATGTCTGCTTTTTTATGTAGAGGATCGCCAAAGAGGCGCGCTTTATATTCGTGGCACAGTTTCGTAAATAAAGGCGATTTTTCGAGTGCTTTTTTGGTCGAGTTCTCGCCGAACGTACGGATTTCAATCTCTTTATCACCGTGTTGTTGTGCACGTTCATGAACATAAAACTGTATTATAACCTCCAGCATTAGGGAATTGTAAATAATGGTTTTTTTGTCGTAAATTGTGCAGACTTTTTTCGCGATTTGAGAACAACACTCGTTGCATTTTAACGGAAGAATATGCTTTTGTAACGCTCCCTCGGGCCATCTTATATCTTTACAGATTGCGTGACTGCGTTTTTTAGGTGGAAGAGTTCTGATGAAACATTGTTTGTCATCTCGTACCAACAAGAAATCAACATGGCCGCGACGAGCCCAAAAATCACGAACCGACTCTTGGTCCAGGTGATCAGTTATTGATTTTTCTTTGACTTTTTCAGCAACTTTTTTCCATTGGCTGATTGAATACGATGCAATACGCTTCGATCCAAAATATTGTACCATATATATCGGTACCTCTTCCATATTCAAGCCATCAAATTTGGCGTTATTCAACATTTCGTCAGCCACGACAACTAGACAAATACATATTATTATATGTTATTTGACCTTATAAATGTAGAAGAGACCTTAGACGGCTCATAAGGTCACTGTAGTTTTTAAGAACTATCTGACCATTAATGCACAACCATCCTTATGGTGGCTGTATGTAAGGTCAATTGAAATTCAAGTCATTCAGTTGACCTTACATATTCTTAAGTTATTAGTGTGGTCTTAATACCAATCATTACACTACACTTTCGACTATTCGCCACTCATGACCTTCACAAGTGACTTACCGAGAAAGCCTTTTTAGAAAACTAAAATGACTTGACCTTATAGAGGTCCTACGATACTATTCCACTTAGGTGATTCATTCAAATCTCCTAAGAAGTATATCGGCTTATAATTTCGAGGATTTTATTTGAACACTTCTAAACAAATTTCGTCAAAAAACTCCCTATTTTCTAGTATTTACATGTCAACCAGGTGGTTAGATGAAGTGTTTTTTTCCGGTGGATATACTTGGTTGACTTATCCTATATATGTACAATACTTTTTCATCATGTTACCTTTACTGATACATAAGACAATTTTCACGATAATATTCACTAATTTTTTCAGTATAACTGTTATCATATGGTTTAACATCCCTATGGTAGTTATACACCCTATCTTTAGTAAAGTCTCTAGACTTATTATTTTTATATACGTAATTAGCATAACCACTATATAACATGAAATCTAACTTCTCCCTGTCATAGTCACATTTTACATTTGGTGGAAACTTTAAATCTGGTAAAATGTCCAGTTGGATAAGCTCCAAATTAATTTCCACCGAGATATCCAAACTCTTTTTTTCACATTTTTTACATGTAGTTTTCCCTTTTTTGTAAGGGTGTTGGCACTTCTGATTAAAAAATTGTTTTATATTTTTCTTAAAATTATATGTGCCTAAAAGGGCCCTAAGATGTTTTGGTAACGAATTAAATTCTTCAACAAAACAGAATGGCCACGAATTTTTTATATCTACATTTGTATTTTCATTCGCTGATTTTAGGTATTTTTCTGGGATTTTTAAGGATACGGAGTATTCACCTTTGTTCATATGATAGTAATATATTTTCTTTAGTCTACCGTTACGATAACCTGGCACTGGAGTCGTACTATATGGTTTAATTACAGGTAAATTAACATTATCTGAAACGACAAATTCATCTAAGAGTATACTCAATTCACTCGGTTTATTGGTCATAAAAATGCTATTTATTTTATTCATTGCTAGGTACATATGAGTGTTGTATAAAGACCTTAGGTTGTATTTGCCTAGCAGTTCACTATAAGAAATATAGCGATTTATGTGTCTAAATTCATTTTTAGTTATAATTTTCAGACCATTACAGAATTCTCTCTGCATTTTTGAGTACCATGACTCATCAAGTGTTGGTTGGCATTCCAACGCATGTTGAAAGGAACCAACCGCTTGAGAGTTATAAAGCGTTACAATTTGTTTAACCGACCCATATTCCCGCATATTACATACACGGTGTCTAGCTGTTATAATTTTTCCATACACATGACTACTCTGAGCATTTAAACTTAAAACTGATTCATTATCAATACCTATTCTACATCCTAGATAGGTTATTTTGTCACCTAATTTAATTATTTGTTCGTTATGTTTTACACTTGAGTTTTCACTCCACTTACCAACACGTAAGCATTCGGTTTTTTTTGCTGCGATTTTTATATTCATTCGAGACATGCATCTTTCAACGTCCTTAAACAGTTGATAACATTTTGTTTTAACATCTTCTTCCGTGTCACCCGACAATACAGCCACTAAATCATCGGCAAAAGCCACAATGTCATATTTTTCAGACAGTTCTTTTAAGATTTTATTATAGATTAGCGAGAAGATTATAGGGCCGGTCCCTGTCCCCTGGCCTACCCCTTTAGATGGTAAAACCCTGAGATCAGATCTTTCGCCATTAGCTTCACAAAAGAATGCGCGACCGGATAAAAACGTATCAAACCAGTTCACTGCGTTTGCGTCTGATATATTATAAATTTCATCTAAAACTATTTTGTGTGGCGGTACGCCAAATGCATTCTCGGCATCAAACATAATTATTAGATTCAATTTTTCTTTACTAAGTCTTATAATATTGGTGAGTTCTACAACAGCTGTCCCTGACGTCCTCTGACGTGAATAATTTTAATGTCCTAAAAATCAGTATATCATCAATTCTGAGCTTCATTTGCGAGCTTATAATAACAATTTGTGCTTTCGCTAACATAAAGATCACGTGCGGAAGCAAGCCAATTAGAGCCTCTAATTCAGAGGACTCGCACGTTTTTTTTTCTGTGATACTCT
>SCLG01001395.1:0-12271 GCA_004367875.1 Oikopleura albicans
TTTCCCGAGACCTGCTGTACGAAAATAGTGTTAAGTTCGCGTTATAGAAAGTTAACATTCGTCTAATTTATTTAGTGTAGTCCAATCAACCACTTAAAAAAGTGGTTTAACCGTGAGAGCCACATGTAGTTGAAATCGCACACCAATTTTAACATCGGCGCATCGGGGTTAAGGCGTTTGGTGCAAATTTGCACCATTGTCCCTTGAGAGTTAAGACCATTGTGATTCTTCGAACGTTAAGGGTTGGGCCGCAAACTCAAACTTCATCCTTTAAGATAAACTTTCCAGAAATGAATTTGACACGTTTGGCAGGGACATTTCATGTCGAGCCGTTGCTGATACAGGTGAATCACGCGAATAGCAGCATTTAAAATTTCCAGCTGTGTTGCTTTTTTCGTAAGGTGCACTGCACAATGCAACTTTGAGAAGGCAACGTTGAGATCCTTTCGTCGAAGTTTTTCCCGGCTAGCCTTGGGTGTATCAAGACGGACGCGTTTGCGCGACATTTCGATGATTAAATCCTGCAAAAAAATAGACATTTCAGACTTTTCCGCGAAGTCGAAAAGTTTTTTTTGTCTGAAAACCATCATATACGTCGCGATCGTACGGGAGTCGGTATATTAAAAACAGCAATTTTTTATCAGGTTTTCGGTTTCTGAAGGTGAAAATGGGTAAAACATAAGTGCACCGATGAGATCAGCGTACAATTTCATTCATGTTCTGGGAAAATTGCCTTTAGTGAATTATTCAGTATATAAAGTGTTGGCTCTCCAACGCCAAAACTGGCATTTTTTGTTATTTTTTGAAACGGTTTATTTCAGGAGGATTAACTGCGTCGATTAAAATAATTTTCACGAAAAAACTTTCCGCTCTCAGTGAAATGTCCTTGTTTAATTCATAATTATTATGGTTCGAACAAAAATTAAACTTGTCGTCATTTGGTTGGAAGCCAAAACAATATTTGAAGTTAATGGTGTATAATTTCATCCTGGCCCAGATTTCATGACCTCGAATTTTTCGGAGCTAGAGCGAGAAAATTTCTATCAAAACTTTTTTTGGGAAAAAAAATTTTTTTGGAGAATAATTTGTTGACGGAATTGTACGAAAAGGATAAATGTTTTTTTAATTAAAACCGGGTTTCGTACACTTAAGTTTAACTATCTGCAAGCTTCCTATGTCTATAGTGTTGAAAGAAATTGCGAACAATTTCCTTATTCGACAAATGAAAAAATTATATATATGTCTATGTCTCTAGATGTCTTGCAGATAATTGTCTTATATACGACTACGTCGTAGATAAGACATTATTATTGAGGTTTTCTCTAACTTTTTCATACCTAAGATCCGAAGGTTGGAACAAATGATTTGAACTGAATATTAAGAGTACGTTTTAAAGGGTCCAGAGAGTTGACATTAACAACTTAATTAAATGGTGAATCAGCATTGGTGATGACTACATTGATCCGACAAATATATCGGAATATTCTCGAATATATATAATATACGTGATAAATTGCTACTATACTTACCTAGGCTGTTTGAGTTGTCCATCAATTTAACGCCCACAGTTTTGCTTTGGATTTTATGTTCTGAGTCCGACAGTGCCTTACCGGAGTGCTACTTTAACTTTATGGCCGTGTCTACCTATTCCAATAAGAATATAAACCCAAAATTATGAGAGGGGTTTATATTATTATAAAAGTTGCGCTTTATCACTTGTTAAGCTAATGAAACTGTGTGTTATAAATATGTCCAATTGAAACATTAACTCTCGAAGGGAAGGAGTAAATTGATAACCCGTAGGGCGAATTGTGTGCATATATGCAAACACTTAAAAAATTCACAATAATTTGAAATAATTCAAAAAAACTGATAACGCCAAGTTGTAGAGCTCGTCAAACTACGTCGATTTGACTATTCAGAAATTGATTTGGGCCACTAGGGCCCCCTAGAGAGCTGTTTAAATCTCCAAACCACATAAAAATACCGTCAATGCATTTTTCTCGAAAAGTAGAGGGGATCAGCAATATTAGTATTGACTAACGGGGCCTCCATAGGCCTTAAATCGACGAAAAACAAGTTGACTGCATAAATGCACACACTTCCACCTTGGAGTTAACATTTCTGCTAGATCGGTGTGAACGGAACATTTTAGAAATTCAATAAAACAAAACTGAGTTCGGTATCGTTAACACAAACTAAGTAAATTACCACTAGATAAACAAACTAAGTTCAAAGAAGTTCCCGAAATTCACGTAAGTTCACCGGCTATTTGCGTGTTTTATTTTTATTTTTTGCGCTGAATTTACCACGATTCTGATTTGCTATTTTTTGCTGTTTCATAATTTATTTGTTTGTAAACGGTAAAAAAAGTAAAACGAAAAAAGTTTACACACTTCATGTAAATGCATTTTTGTGAGTTGTTTTAAATATATGTTTTTAGGGTGTTTTATAAAAATAATGCATTTACATGTAAAAGCCCACATAAAATTATCAGTGTGACCACGTGACAATCTCGGCGGGCTGTGAGTGGACAGGTGCCTATTGCAACACCTGAAACAAAACAAACTCCGAACACTCGCAGAAAAATTCTTATTTTTTATCGCCGAAATTAGGACTTGGCATTCGGGATATTTGTGGACAAAAATTTTATATGCAGTGCATGAGTACGGACATTTCGAAAACAGGTGAGTGCATCATATATTTTATTTCATCGAAACCTCAAATGAGAAAAGAAATATATTCACAAGAGGCTCTCCATAAAACATATGAAAGTAAATGTGTAGAAAAGTACAGGAAAGGTTTTTTGTTGCAGTTTTTGAAAAGGGATAAGGATAGTTTGACAGATTGCCTCGATACGCCAACATCTCACCATTTGCACATCTTGAAATTTTGTGAGAGTTCTTCATCAAATTAAAAAAGTAGAAAGTTACTACCCAGTTCCCTAGAAGTCAATAATGGTGTACGCCATTTTGTATGCTTTGCATTTGTTTTATTTATTAGAAAAAAAATAAAATAAAACGTTATTTTTTAATATAAATCATAATGTAAAATGTTTGCAACCGTGATAATACTACAGCTTAATGATTATTTGTGCAGCTTTAAATGTCCATTTTTGCACTTTTTCTTTTGAAATTTTTCTAGAATTTGACGCTCATTTTGTGATTTCATTTTGCAGAAAAAAATTTTTCAGAACATAGAATCATCTAGCTGTGCACGGTAAGTCATATTTAAATAGAGATTTATAATTATTTTTGAAATATTTTTGAAATATTTTTCGAAATATTTTATATATTGGCTTAGATTTTATGCATTTTATTTATAGTTATGTAATAACTTCTATGGTCTTGCATAAAAAAAAAAAAAAATTTTTTTTTGTGCTTTTCCAGGACTGAAATTGCAGTATGCGTTTCATTTTCTCAAGAAAGACAAATGTGAAGTATTTTTGACAAAATTATTTAGAAGATGCATTACTCGTTGTATTTCATTTTGGTCATGAGTATAATATGCATTGGATTCTCAACTGGCTCAACCACCTCACTCTCACTCACTGCACAGCCCCCTGAACTTACTGTGATAGCGCAAATGTTCTGTACCTGCTTGGAGCTCCCAATAACGATGTCAGATAGTGATACAGATGCATTATACGCTATTCTTGTGCATATTGCTGAAATGGTATGTTTTTTCAACATTTTCATCTCAGAAAAACTCGCTGCGTATTAGGCTGTCCACAAACTTTTTTCCGAAGTAAAATAATCATTGACTATTTTTTGATGCATTAAAACTCTTTCGTAGTTATCGTTTTCTATTTCCTATTGTGTATAATTCAGTTTTCGCTTGCTTCAAAAAGGGACAGAAAAACAAAAATATACTTTTATGCATGTAATTAAGTTCTTAATCCATAAATTTAGATGATTTGTGGTATAATTGCACGAAAAACCGTCTTCGCTCTGCGTTTATGGAAATTTACCGCAGATTCACAATATGACCTAACATTGCACCCTGAAGTTTTTGAAAAGTTACAAGCCCGAAGTGGGGATCGTGCCATGCAACGCATTAATGTTTTCCGTTCAATCGAGCGACGAGGAAAAATACGTAAATTGTTTGCGTTGATAACTTCCCTTGCACACCGGTTTCGACCCAATCCCCCTTCTCTAGAAGATTATCAGGATGGAATCAATTTGGCATTAAGAGGTATCGATGCGGAAGGCGAGGTATCAATCGTCCCCGATGCATTTTTGCCAGGTGCCGAAATGGACCGTCAGACAATATACACTTCTTTGATGCAATATGTGAATGTAAGTGAGATTTATGATATAACACGTAATTGCAATTATCATCTAGTAAATGACAATTTTTGTGTTACTCTATTATGATTGGTTGAAAATATTTTTTTAAATTAATGTTACCATTTTCTGGTAACAATGTCCAAAAAATATTTTTTTATAACTTATGAGCTTTTTTGGCCATTTATTTTTTAATTGCATCAGCTAATCATCGAAAAGCTGACCATCAAAGGGCCATTTCCTCATTTTCCGTATCATTTTTGTATTACAGTCCTCTTTCCCTTAAGTGCCGTAAAAACAATTTTCACGTTTTTCTCTAAACTTAGTACAATCCATCACATCATGCATTATTTTTTAGGTACTTGGAGAGCTACAGCGTAAACTAGTCGAGTTCAGTGTCCCAACAAAATTGTTAGATTTAATCGGTTATACATCCGAGAAGAAATTGCACCCAACTCTTGAAATCGAGGAGTATACACTCGTCGTATTAAAATACACCCCAATTGGCTCTGATGAAGTTGCCCCTTCAAATTTGGATAATGCCGTACTACTGGAGGATACCACGACTGAACCCGATTCTGCAGTATTTACAAGTACGTCAATTTTATAATTATTTTATATCTTAGACCTGGGTGAATATATCAATATTGCAAACAGTATGATAATCTTATTCATTAGTTTACAAAATTTTCCGATATATGCAAATAAATTATAGTTTATGTGAAATATAGATATATATAATGGGTGCTTTTTTCCATTTATTTTTTGCAAGTGTCTATAATAAGACATATATTTTTAGTGTGTACCGTGGACACACAAACTCAATGGGATCTAGAGGAAGTTGCAAATGAGGTTGTTGAGATACCGGAGGAACCTGATGTGGAACCTGCACCAGTTGTTGAGGAGCCTGAGCCCGACGTTGTACGGGCCCCTCCCCTACATGCGCCTTTGACTATGCAAAGTATTAGTGGAAATGCCCTTGAGCGCCCCTTAGACCCACGCTGTGGTTTCATATACGATGCAGGAAAAGTGAATTCACATTTTTACTGTTCATTTTTCACAATGCATAATATGATATATATAAGTATATATATTACTTTTTGATTTGAAATTTTGTGACAAGCATATAACGCTAAAAAAAACTTTTTTAAATATCTAAATTTCATATCATCGCACTAAATTCTAGAATCAAATTTTTGCAATTATCTTTTATTTCATATAATTTTCCTCATCTGAGACTTAGACCCTTAAGGACGTGTAAGTGGTGTATATACCCTCCATACCATTTACACGTCCTTACGGTTATTCTCTTTTTGTGAAATTCATATAATCAGTTCGTGGTCTTTTTGTGCAACATACCGTACAGATGAACGGAGACCGAGTTCGTGTGATCCCTTTTTATCGGACATTGGCAACTCTTATGCAGAATATCCACATGCCTGAGTTTCTAGATTGCAACGGAGAAGGTGTAAACGTACTTAAAAGACTCGAGTTCCAATCTGCAGAGATCCAACGATATGTTTTTATGAATTATGAGAATGTTCCTGCATGTTATGGCGGTTTAGAGGGTAAACGAATGAAGATTCATTATGAGGACCGCACACTTGCAACAGAACCTGGAAAGATAATCACTCAATCAAGACGAGATTATTTTTGGCAACAGTACCGATCAACCAGGGGAAACATATGGATATTTGATGCATTCCACTACCGATCTTTCTCGAACAATATTTGTTACAGTCGATTTCCTGGTGGCGTTTTATCATGCATTGTATGTTCAAACGAGAGTTGTCGACAATCCGGTGCTTGTCATAATTACTGGGGTGTGCATGATACTCATCACCTTAATCGGTAAGTGCGAAACTGTATGAAAATATATATAAATATATATCAACTTTTTTGTTGCGTTATTGTTTCAGAATACCCTATCAAATTTTCTTAACTTTTGAACCTAAAAATAAATGCAAGGGTGAATTCAGAAACGTTTTATTATATGTCTGATTTTCTAAGATAAAATAATAATTTTTTACTATATCTAGATGGGAAAGTGCCGTGGTCCTTGCATACAAATTACAGGAGATAATGAAGACATGTGAGGTACATTCATACGACACTCTTGCTGCACCAATTCGTGAAAAATTGGCCAAACAAGGTATTGATATGACTCGTGGAAAATATGCAACATTCAAGACCCCTGACGCTTGCCGAACAAATGATTATCCCGTTACAACGCATTATCTGCATGCTCCTTACGGAAATTTGCCTGGCGAATATTTGTTGGTTCGTTCAGGCTGGGGAGATGGTCATTCTGAAGAGGTATGTAATCCATTATTTTTCGCATAAAACTGATTATTGCAAAAAAAATATATGATATAATATATGATAACTGAGTTTACGATATGTGTGCACGATTTTGTTTTTTTTCTTTTGTTGTTTTTGGCAACACTACACAATGTTACCAAAAAATGGTAACATTTTTATTCTTATAAATTCTCAAGATTCTAATGATGTTTTGCAACTTTATACAAAAATATATTTGTGATTTTCAGGAAATGGCCGTTTTGGGACACCCTGAAACTAAATATTTAACTTTATGCATGCTTGTGCGGTTCAACATATCGCATTATGTTACGACTTCGACCGGAGATATTGCCGTGCATATCCCATCATTATGTGTTGATCAAGTCGATGCTCTTACAAAATACGTTTACGCTTACGCTGCATTTAATAGTCGGATGAATGACGCCGGTTTCACTCTTGCACATTTTAATTTGCATTATACAGGATAGTTCAAGATTTCTATATAAGGAAAGAAAAAAAGAAATATGTATTTTTCCCCAAGTTTTAGTGTTTACACACTTACTTTGCAATTTGTTTTATCAAAGTGAAAGTCTCAGATATAATAACCTAACGTTACGTTTTCTTGCAATTTTCGCTATAATTTTCCGATAAAATGTGTTTTTCTTTTCCATTTTGCATTTTCACGAAATCTAGAATTTATACAGGAATTTCATCACTTGAGCTTAAATGGCCAACTGGCCAAAGTCGTGGCATAGTGCAACAAGATCGTGTTCCTTTGACTCATAACATTTGTGGTGAGATCTATCAGGACATGGTTACTGAATGTAACCGTCTGTTACACTGCAACGTGAATGATACCGAATTTTTTTACGTTAATCAGTCAATTCGATTCCGACAGATGCGTAACATTCATTTTGCAGTTTTACAACAACATGTTGGATCAGCCCTTATGGACGAGATGCATAAATTGGATTCTACCTTATGTGCATTGGATAAACCGCAAGGTAAGAAAAAAAGAGTTGTCAGGGATTATTAAATAATATTTAGGTGTTATTTTTGCATTATATCGTGTTTTCTTTCTCTTTTTATAGAAAAAAATTAAATATAATTTTCAGAAACTCCGATTTTGGATAATGTAATTTGCGTCTACGAAAATTGCATTATGAAAGAATGTCCAAATAATCTGTTGACGTTTGACAACCTTGCAAGTCTTATTACTGAATTCAAGAATACCCAAATTTGTCGGGATATCAATCATGCATCATACACCACCGCCTACGCATTGGAACCAGCCATTGCTACGGATACCGGTAAGTTAAATTCCTCGATATGAATAATTTTTCCCGCACATTTATCCTAAATGCAAGAAAATGTATTTACTAGGGGTCCTTTTTTCATTTCCAAAAAAAGTTACACTGTTTTGAAAAAAAAAATAAGTTTATGTGTGCTGTGCAATTTAAAACTTGAAACTTATAAAAAAAAAAATTTTATAAAAAAAAAATTTTTTTTATCATGATTTTACTTTAGCCCGTTCATCGTTCGTTCGATTTATGGCTAAACGAGGTGTGCATCGAAACACTTGTCAACGTATATTTGATATATACGGACTACCAGTGTACGAATATTTTCTTGCACGATCCGATACTGCACCTCATGATAGTGACACTTATGTTGACCAAATCATCTCCCCTGCATATTTCTTACCCGATTTTCAATTTTATGGATCAATGATCCTGGATTTGCCCGGATGCAACGAATATTACACCTACACCCTGATGGATGATACTTATGCATAAAATATAGTATGTTTTTTGTTCCATACTGTTCTGTAGGTCTTCTTTGTTTGTTTACATGTTGCTGTTGTTGTTGTTGCTGTTAAGTTTGCATGTTTTACATATTTAAAGTGTGTGCCCTATAAGATTCTGCAATATGTTCAGATATTTTTTGTTGAGTTTGTTTTTGCAATATAAAACATTTTGCTGTTTTTTATGGAGAAGCTTTGTTTTTCTGCTATGGAGAGTTAAATCATGAAAGTTTGTGATATCCAGCTCGATGACGGTGTGGATCAATATGTACATATAAGAAAGTTTTAAAACCCTGTGAATTCGATGACATACAATTTAACTGAATCATCGTACAGATACAACTATAATGCCGACCTTTCATGAAATTTGAAAACCAGAATTTTTTATCTGTCACTCAGCTGTATCACGAACATAATTTTCTTTCAATTGTTAATTGCGCATACGGAAGAGGAAAGTTGCAACTTGGGAGTTTGTGGTACGTCATATTTTCGATTGTCAAGCGAACTTACTTTAGTCTCATTATAAACTACGGCGGTCTGTAACTGAAATCCATGCCGCTTAGTAACAATGGATTTTTACCAAGCACGGTTGATAAGTTTTTTACGAGTCATCCAGATTCTCAATCAACGGCATGGAATATTATTTATACGATTGTCCCCATTCCGATGACAGACTTCTTTTTTGTCAAAATAGTGATTATCACCTAAGGCAGTGTTCAAAATCATCGCAAATTTTGGCTTGCGTTGCGATGTCGTTGGTCGCCAGGCTTAAAGCGTTGGTCGCGGTTGGTCGGTATATCCCCGCGTTGGTTGAGCGTTGGTCGACCAACGCACATCTCCGATGGTCGAAANTGACCTAAGGGCCGTTGTTTCAACGCTCGTACGCATATTGCGTAACTACTACTTTCAGTTTGATTACAACGAACCGGAGCTCTGCGGAGAACCGTTTGTGATAAATCAAACGGATAAGAGTGAATGAAAACGCTAACTATCTGCAAATTATTGGCATGATTACACGCCGCCGCGTAAGCTACGGTCTTTTTCAATTTTCGCTTCAATCTAAGGGCCTTTAAATAAAAGTTTGTGATAAATGTAAACGGATAACATATTTAAAATGAATAATGTCATGTGCTTATCTGCCCCCACATTTTCATCTTCTGTGTCTCATCTTTATCGTCTATTTTTTCTGATTTTAATGTTAACTCTCAGGGGAAGGAGTTTTTGGGAACCCGTAGGGGGGAAATGTGTGTAAATAAACACGCACTTCAAAAATTCACAATAATTCGAAATAATTGAAAAAAAACTGATAAAGCCAAATTGTAGAGCTTGTCAAACTACACCGATCTGACTATTCAGAAATTGATTTGGGCCACCAGGGCCCCCTAGAGAGCTGTTTGAAATCTAAAACCTACTTAAAAACATTGTCAATAGAATTTTCTCGAAAAGTTGAGGGGGAGTACAAATGCGCGCGAGATTTTCCCTCCCACATCAATCTCGCGCGCATTTTTTGCGCGCGAGATTTTTAGGTGGATCTCGCGCACATTGTTGCGCGCGAGATTTCTTGAAGATATCGCGCGCATTTTTGACTAACAAATTCTTATTTTCTTAATAGTTTCGCTTTAAGCGAGTACTTAATCTCTTAAGCGTTATACATAATCTCCTATATTATATAGGCTATATAACAAATTAGAATATTCCATATGCGTATTAGGGCCAGTCTGGTTATGAGAAACGTATCAAAAAAGTATATTTCAAAAAGTTCTAGATGTTATGTTGAAGTTTTGTTTTTATTTCATTTTGGCCCCTGTTATGAGTAAAAAAATATTTTCGGTGATAATGGCCCCTATTATGAGAGATGAATGCCCATTTATTGACCAAAATGCATATTTTGGCCCTTATTATGAGAAAAAAACTTTTTCGTCAAAAAACTGGCCCTTATCATGAGAAAGTGGCGCTTATTATGAGAAAGGGGGTCAAACTGGCCCTTATCGTGGGGGCCCTTATCATGAGGGGGAGTGTACCGTTATAACAGATGGCTTATTGGTTCAAAATGTCAATTCACGGATTAAATGTGTATATGCGCTCTTGCTTTTCATTCGCTTCTAAAAACTTTCTTTATTAATGATAAGTGAGGTTTTTCAGGTGCCGGAGCTTTTCGTGAATGTTTAACTAATAGTTTTCGTCCAATGATATTTGTCGTCCAAAAGATTTTTTCGTCCGAATGATTCATCGTCCAAAGCGTTTTTCGTCAAAACCTTTTTTTTCACCAAAAATCGGTTGGAAATGTGTTTTTAGAAAACTTATTTTGGACGAAAAATGTTTGGACGAAAAAATTGTTGGACGAAAAAAACCCATTGGACGAACATTAACAATGAGGAAAAGCTCTGGCACCGTTGTTTCACCATTAAAATCAAATTCATAAGAATATGGTTCGCACCCCCGTCGCAGTTATGGTGCCAAAATGTGATATTTGGCCATATTTTTGTAATATTTGGTCATTAATTTTTGCGAAAGTATATCATTTATATTTTCGTTAACCCGTCTACACATTGCGTTTTTATGTTGCCGTCTTTACTAGTCTGGGCAGTTATGTTACCGTTTTTTTCTGGCCTGCCCAGTTATGTTGCTGATTTTGTTCACCATGAATTTGCAACATAGAGTGGTAAAATAGTGAAGTTTTTGTAATTGAATAGCTCTACAGGCCGGTACACCATTTTTCGTATCAAGATTTGTGATAGGATTTTGCCGTTTGCATTCCTGAAACCGAAAAACTTGAGTTGCTCTCATGTTTGTTGACAAAATAATTAATTTTTTTTTTCAACGATGGTTATTACCCGCTCAATATGACATGCATAATTTAGTTATTAACTAACTCAAAGTGATCGTTATAAAAACCCAATCGGCAAGTTTTTCGTTCAAGATATAAAGAAAAAAAAATTGCCTACAAAATTATATGAATTTTTTCTTTCAAATTAGTATTGTCCTTAATATACCGGTTAAGCGTTTGTACTGAAATATCCTCGTAAAAACATAACGAATGAAACGGAAGATATTCAGCCACATTTTGCGACCCACGTTGCAATCTACGTACAACGCCTTGTATCGTCCTGATTTTGAAACGCGAAAAAAAAANAAAAAAAAATTTCAGTGGAAATGCATATGTCTTCTTAAGTGCGGCACTTAAGAGGGGGAGGACTGTATTACAAAAGTATTTTAAAAGAAGGAAATCGTCTCTCGGTGATTGCCCGAGCGCGCTCAAAAAAAAAACTAATGACAGGCCACATAGGCCTCAGACGCGCTGTCGAGCAACGTTACCAAAAAGTGGTAACATTTATTTTTTTTTTCGCGTTTGAAAATCACTGCGATATGTTACATTTCATACTTAAACTTATATCTTAGTGACTATGATACAAGCGATTATTACTCGAACAGATCACACGATTATGCCGAAAACAACGAAGACAAAGATGATCCGAAAAATTCAAATAATATTTAGAGTTGTGCCCGTCTTAAAACAATAAAAATACTAGTATATACGGTTTTGTACTGGCCGAAAAATATATTTCACACTAGAAAACATGTATATTAAGAAAACATGTATATTAATGATGTATAATGACGGAATACTTATTTTGAGCGATTAGTTTAATTTGAGTTTGTCATTTTATTTACTAACTCTCAAGAAGAATGTATGAAATAGGGGAATTGTTTGCGTATATGCACAGTTAACGATTAAAATTCCCTACAAATTTGTACAGAACCGATTTTAGATTTGGGATACTGTTTAACAGGCGGGAACAACTAAACAGAGCAATGCATTGTAGATCGCTTCCAACTTTGTATCAACTTGTTCACCTGAACGATAAGCTTCTGTATTTTT
>SCLG01001396.1:0-10091 GCA_004367875.1 Oikopleura albicans
TTGAACAGTCAACTTTGTCAACCACAACGATGGGATTGGGATCAATGGCTTTTAACTCTAACGTGAAAATATTTTCTTTTGAAGTCGCAATTATTGGGTAATCGGTGTTTGATTTTGATGTCCGATCGAACCACTTTAAAAATCGTCTTGTTCGAATAAGGCCTTCTTCTTAACACAAATCATAACGCTCCCTGACCTTAAAGCCACAAAATGAATACAATACCAATTTAACTCCCAGGGGTCTAAACTTGGATCAAATTTGGGGAGTCTTCATCCAAAAAGAAACGTAAAAAGACATGATTTTAAACTTTTTTTTCCAAAAAAGCATGCTACTCAAAAAAACTGACTAGGCCTTACTGTAAAAAAACTGTCTTGACCTTATATCGGCACAAATAGCTGACTTGACCTTTTAACGGCACAAATGGCTAACCTTATAACCAACTCCCCTGAATATAAAATAGACTTGAAATTACCTGATATTTTTGGCTTGAGCAGTTCAAAATTGATTTCTTTCTCTTTAAGGGAAAGTTGATATTTCAATAAAGAGACCCTTTTCCGATCGAAATATTGAACTTTACTTGAGTCCAACCAAACAAGAACTCGATTTCGATTTAGGACTTTGTTTGGCGGTTCAATCGTAAATCCAAATTCAAAATTATAATTTTCCATTTGAACCATTACACGAGAGCTCAACAAATGTTTTGGATTTATATTATTTTGCTTCTGTCAACGGTCAAATAATGCACAAGCAGCGTTCGGCTAAGTTAGGCGTTTTTATTGACTTGGCTTAGTGGTAGTTCTTGATCTTGCCAATTTTTCTGTCCAGCAATATTAAGGCGTAAGCATCCAGACAATGGCGAAACCGGAAAAGGGGACAATAACAAAAAAATTGGGGGACAAAAAGCTGTTACTTAAAGTGGAACTGTTAATTTAAGCACGTAGGTGGTTATATTACAGTACAGTTAGACCTAATGACGGAAAAACTATCCTATTTTAATATATATTAAAAGCGATTTATGATCCATAAACGATTCCTTGGTGGAAAATTGAATTTGCTTGAGCCAGGTGAGAAACTGGCGGACATCAATTCAAGCTGTTCACTAAGAGTCCGTTTTCTCTTCGACATTCTATAAAAACTTCAATTCGTCGTAAGTGAAAAATGTATGGAATTTGAAACCTGTCAGTGGACGTTTTGTTTCCACGTTCAGTAGTCACACTATTCAGAAGGGAATGTATATATATATATGGAGACGCTCAGAATATGAGGGGGCTGTCAGAATAGCGTTACAAATCATAGGAAAATTGCATCAAATCATAGAATCAAAAATCATAGACAGTCGAATAATTTATCATACGACCATTAATAAATTTTATTTTTCGGGTATTTCGGCATGCCAAAGCATAACGCCATTTTGAAGATTGCCAAAATATCAGATAAAAAATATATTAGGAATGAATGGAAATTTCAATCGAAAAATGGCAAAAAAAAACTTTGTTTTGCCCAAATGCAACCGTGTTTTGCGCATTTCTGCATTCGTCCAAATCAGATATTTGAACCCAAATAACATTAATACGATAAATTTACAGAATTTGACATAAAATTCATAAGAAGTACACCACCTAACCATTTGAAATAACAATTGCTTAATAAATAATAACAATAATAATAACATAAATATAATAATAACAATAAATAATAACAATTTTGAAATAACACTGTTTCAAAAAAATTGTCACTTGAAAGAAAATTTTATTTGAAATAAAATTGTTAACTGTTATTTCAAATGGGTAGTGCGTAGGGTGCCCACATAGTTTATGCTATGAATTTAATAATTTACGTGGACACGGTTGGCGGTCTGGCCTATTTTTATGTGAATAATCTAAATATGGGTTTTGAAGAATGGGACTGGGAATATGGGTTTTAAATGGGTACGTAGGAAAAATTTGGGCATAAAAACTGTCATTTCAAACGGTGAGGTGGTGTATTTAATTTTTCAATGACGTTTATTCTAAACAAATTACAAGTATATCTATAACTGTAAGAATAGTGAGGTATCAGTTTATCTCCATCGGTGCATTTTCTGCAATTTCCTCATCTGCCATAAAAATAACCGAATTTTCCAAATTATCGTCGGTTTCTTTCTTTGCCTCGTCATCTTGAGTGGCACTTTCGGTTACCTTATATCCATCTGTTTCGTCCGGAATAACAATTGCATCTCCATTATTCTCCTCTTTTGCCTCTTCATTCGGTATCGCGTCCACAATTTCTTCCATATCAAAAGAGCGGGTTATTATTTTGATTTTCTACAGAAGTGTGTGATTTTATGGCTATGAATATCAGTTACAGGGGGGGGGGGGTTATAAGGTCAAGGTCTAAAAAACTGACTTGACCTTAAATGCATTTTTGAAAACTGACTTGACCTTATAAGTTATAACCAACCCCATTTTTTTTACAATTTTGTTGAATTTTTCCCAAGAAAATAGGGGGGGGAGGTCTTCACTCAAAAAAAAAATGAAAAAAGACATGATTTATCTTGAAAAAAACTGACTTGACCTTAGTGCAAAAAAACTGACTTGACCTTATAACGGCACAAATGGCTGACCTTATAACCAACCCCCCCCCCGTATAACCAGAAATTCAGGTCCGGAATTATATATTTTTTCTGAGAATACTGAATAATATATACACAGGTTGCGCCTTTAACAGGCCAGGTTTTGAAAAATTGTAGTGGCCGGTTAACGGCATATCATGTGTATGTATTACGTATACAGAAGACCTCATATGAACGGATGGAAAATTAAGGGACATAATTCAAATTAACCGACATTTTACCCAAAAGACTGAAATTGAGGGAAACAAGTTTTTGAAAAAAAAGTTTCAACAGGTCCAAATTTAAGGACAGAAGTGGAGTTTGGTCAAAAATAGTCAAACCGTCCCTTAATGTGAGACCCCTGTAATTTTAAGTTCAAAAAACACAATGTTTCCAAAAAAGACACAAGACGTAAATATCTATAAATATACAGTGGTAATCGGTAAGAAATAACCCTAGCTTGATCATTATCGCCCACTGGAACATTATTTATTGCAAGCTGGTCACTCTCGACATCTTTAACCTCGCCACCCTCAGCTTGACCAGACACCCTCGACTCTGGTTTTTTGCCAAGTGTTTTTTGTTTTGCAATTTCCTTTTCGTACATTTTTCTATTAAATCCCTTTCCGGCGGTTTCCCTAACAGTTGTTTCCTGTCTTACTCCGGGATTAACGCGTTTTTGGACCATTGTCATGAGTAAGAGCGTTTGTAAAATTGCTTCCAGCTCAATTCGACGCTCATCGTCAGGCATCCCCAAATCACTCGGCTGTACTTTTTTGAGTTTTTTGCACAATTTGTCTAACTTGGCACCGGAAGTTAAAGCACGAGCCAGCCGTACTGTCGAGGTACTGGGTGGGAGGAAAACATTTCCGCCTGTTTTATACCTAATAATATTATAATAGTCAATGAAAACATTATAAAAGTCAACAAAAACAAAACTATGAAAATTTTGGATAGTTTCCATAAAAAAATTTATTGTACCAAAATGACTACAGTAGGGGCCTGGTTACAAGCTCAGACCCCAAAAAAAAAACACGGACTTGACCTTAATGCAGTGAAGTTTCGAAAAAATCTTCATTCAAGAAAACCGTAAAAAGACATGATTTTAAAGATTTTTTCCCAAAAAGCATGATACTCAAAAAAACTTAGTTTTTATGCAATAACTAAACAACATACCTCGTTATTCTGTCAGGACTAAGTACAAGTGTTTTTCGGAGATCTTTTCGGTATAAAGATTCCTTTTTGGAGGATTTTTCGTCAAGAACTTGCATCGCCATCTTCAAAAATCGACCGTCTCGGGCAGCTCTAGAATAATTGTGTCAGTTTCTGATATCTATTATTTTCGATAAAACCAAAGTTTGTTTCGAATTTAAGGGGGTTACTCACGCTCAAATTCTGGAAAAAAAATCCAGAAATGACAATTTTAAATGTCGAGAATTAACTAACGTGAAACAACCCACTTAAAATGATGTAAAAATAGATTTTAGAACAAATTTCGACAATAGATATCCAAAACTCGATTATCACTATCCATAATCTGTGGGTCAAAAAGTGTTGTTATAAAGCGCAATTTTTACAAACGGTGCTGTACCTTTCTGGTTGGAACATTCTTTGGCAGGCCCGTTTGAAACGCGCATTCGTTTTTGAAGTGATGTCTTTACTATCCAAATAACAAGTTTGGCAATTTGCAGCTTTATTTGGCGAAGAGAGAGCAAGACTTCGAGACCTAAAATTTTTAAGTAGATGAGGCCATCAAATTTTCATTAAAAAAGTTGGTACATGGTTGGGTGGTTGAAAGGCTTTCATGAGGTTTGGTTATAAGGCAACACGGCTAAGACTTACTTGAACTTAATGCACTTTAAAAAGTGATTTAACCTTATATACATTTGTAAAAAAAATAAGTTTCAAAAAAGTGACTCGACCTTATAAGTTATAACAGTAAAAATATCAGACCATCTGTAGTTTTTTTTTTAAATCCCAGACCTTATAACCGTCCCATGTTTTAGGTGTTTGATCACAATAAGCCAAAAAGGTCTTTTTTTTTAACTAAACACAAAAATTACTTTTTTGAAACGTACCGGTAGATTCCGGGAAAATCAAAACATTTATTGGCTAACGGTTTTGTGGATGAAACTGGAAAATGTTTGGACTAAAATTATTCATTCAAAAAACGTAAAAAGCATGTCTTTTTAAAGATTTTTTGCCAAAAAGCATGCTTAGGGTCGCTCACGCTAACTTTTACTCGAATTTAGAAGTACCTCAAATTGCTTGATTTTTTTATATATATGGTAAAGGACCACGGCGCATCTTTTGGTGAAACTTAGAAGTGTCTATCATTAACCGGTTAGAAATTAACCACAGATAAGTCATAAAAATCGTATTTTTTTGCTCTCCTAAGCGAGCTCAATCACCCTCAAAAGATATTTTATTACCAAATAATTTNCTTTTATTTTTTCAATGTCCTCGAAACGTCCCAACCCTTGAAAGTGTGTTTTAACCGCTAAATATACAATAATTATACCCCAAAAACCGACAAAGCAAACGTCTATGACAGATTTTTTTCAACATTATCAAATAAAAAAATATTGTGGTATGGTTGTTTTACTTGGGACCAGGACTGTACTGATATTGAAAGCCACTTTAAACACCTAAATACCAAATTTGTAATAATGCAGGTTTTTAACGGTAAAAAGGACTGATGTCCCTGAAACGTCCCAGGTTTTAAAAAAAAATTTTGGGACGTTTCGGGGACGAGGACTGCGATCGGTATTGAGGAGTATGTCACCTAAAATAATTCCATAAGATGCCGAAAGCGGTGCTTTCTTCATACATAGGAAAAAAAAGTTAAATTGCCTCAATATAATGAGCTTATAAAACGTTTTTCCTGAACGTACAGTTTGTAAACAACACGACGGACCCCTCCTTAATTTTATCCCAAAAACCTCCTATGATAACATATGATAAAGATTCTAAACTTACAAATGTTCGTAGATATAATCTCGATTTTTCTCTATTATCGCGACAGTTGCGTTAATAGAGCTGTCTCTATCCAAAATGACTAGATCTGGATCGTCTAGTAATTTCTCATTTCTCTCCTGCTGTTCCTCTTCCATTCGAATTTCCGCCCTGAGCTCATTTATGTGTCTGAGTTTACAGGGCTTGCTACTCTTCTGATACTTTATCGGTTTTTTCTTTTTCGCATATTCCTCGCGAAGTGTGAACCGTTTCAGACATTGTCCGTCATTCCGGGTTTTAACGTGATTTGCCACCATTGTCCATTGGGTACCATACAAATCATACCCCTTAATTATAAAAAAATATATTAATCGATTATACTTATACAGTATAAGTTATACTAAATTCAAGGACAGGGACGGCTGGCTATAGAGAAAAGCGACCATAAGACATTAGTAAGTACCTTAGGAAAACCTCAGTATAAAAGTACATCAAAAAAAAACAGATGATAGGACCAAATCTTAGACCTTACAACCAAAACACAAGGTAAACCCAAAGTGAACATTTCGCCGCAATTTTTTCTTTAAAAACTCTCGCTTACTGACAATCCAGTAGTATTTAGTACGTGCATTTTAAGGATACCGGAGATCTGGTTATAAGGTCAAGCCCCAAAAATTGAAGTTATATGGCATATAACCATTTGAAAAAAAATGCAGTTTCCCAAAAAAAAAGTGTAAAAAGACATGATTTTATAGAAAAAGTCTAGAAAGACATGATTTCTATGGAAAAACTTACTTGACCTTACAAGTTGTAAGTTACAACGGCCACAACTTGAGCGTTACATGACTTCAAGAACATTATCAATTACAGGGCTTCTGATATAGATCAGAGATCGGCACATTTTATTTTTTTCTTACCCGACCCGAGTGTTTACCCGCGGGTAAAAACGGGTAAAAAAGTCGGGTAATACCCGAGCCCAAAAATGAGGTCGGGTAAAAAAATCGGGTAATACCCGAGCACGGGTAAAATTCGGGTTATAAAATCGGGTAATACCCGAGCAAAAATGTTGCTACGCACCCCTACCCGACCCGCGGGTATTACCCGACTTTTTTCATTTTTACTGAATTTGTATAATACTTCAAGTTGAAGTCTTCAACAAATAAGTTAACCCGAGTGCCGATCTCTGATATACTATATATCAGATATAGATGCTTTAATATTAATTAACTTTCCTAATAATAATAATCAATTTTCAAATGTAAAACGAACCCTACGCTGAAGAAATACGTAAAATCTCCTGCATGAATTTCATAAAGTTCCTCTAGGTGACGACTTGACACATTTAATGGACAAAAACACCAAATCATGCAACGCCTATCGTCCCAACAGACATAACTGTCGTATGGCCCATAATTTTATCGAATGCAAAAATACCACTTTATTTTTATGGTTTTTACCAATCGATTTTGTAAAATCTATCGCCCGATTATTATCCATTTGTTCACACGTCCGAACCAAATATGGACCAGAATTACAGGCAGGGGTTATTTGGACTTGAATGCATCATAAAAATATGACTCTTTTACTTGCCATAAAAGTGTCGTACCGAAAAACAGTAATTCGGGATACATTTTGACCTTATATAAGCTCGTAAGCTATAAGGTCAAGTTGCATTTTACCCGAATCACTTTTTTTTTCCGATACGAAACTTTTATGACTTTTACCGCTTAGTAAAAGGGTCAAATTAGTTTTTTGAATGCATTTACAGCCAAGTAACCGCTGCCTGTAACCATGGTCCATATGGAGTTCCGACGTGTTAACAAATGGAATATAATCACGTGAGAGAGCTTATAGAAGCGATTGGGTAATGTACCCACGGGTACCCACAATATGCCGACCTCTGATTGGACATGGTGTTATAACTTATCAAGACTACGTTTGACTCATTTTTAGTTCAAAACTAGCTCTGGTTACCTCTTTCAAAAGAAGATCTTCGTTTTCCGTCCAGGGCCCTCGAATATGGACCGGGCAAAGAGCATTGTGATACCGGTCCCGAAGTTGCATATCCGTTCGCCCCGGAACAACATTAGAATCACGTATTTTAGCCCTAATTTTTAAATGTTACAAAGATAAAGTAGTTATTAAGCATTGCTTAGGTTAAACATAACGGAATTTGAAGGTATCCTCAGATTTTCACGATTTTAATTTTTTTAATTCTGGGATTTTTTCATATTTCTGGATTTTTTTCATGAAGTCCGGAACTTTTTTGTATTTTTAACTTTTAATATTTTTTTTTGTTTTTTGGGTATTTTTCAAAGATTCTGGATTTTTTAAACAATTTTTGGGTAATTTTCATAAATGTAAACTTACAATTGTAAGTTGTATACCGTATTTACGGTATTGGCAATACCTATCAAAAATATAGTTAAGTGGTAATTACCATTCTTCGCCCATTTTGTTGACCGCCTTGATCAATGCAATGTCCTCTTGTCGGTTCCATTGACCCCGAACGATTTTTGGATCCACTGATTTTTTGTAGCGATGGGTGCACTGATTTGGCGTACGTCCCTCAACGTGATGGGCCACCGCATTCCACGAAATTCCGACCGTATCATTATTCTGAGCGTCGTCAACAGCCTCTATGAAAAACAACTATTCCCAATATCAGCATATATACTTGATATATGATACATTCATACCCGTTAGAGTTAAAATTTTAGAAAATTTTAACCAGATGGATTTTTCAGAATTTATCATTTGGTAAGATAATTGGGAATCGCGATACATTTTGGTCCCAAAGTGTTAAAATAACCCAATTTTGCTAAGATAATTGGTTAGGGGTGTACTTAACCTCATAGCAAAAAAAAAACTGACATTTCATTATAACCAACCCAAGGGGGTACAGGAGTATTTTTCTTTAAGAAAAACTTGATTGTTGTGAGCTTACCCCTTAGACGCTGATCTTCTTCTTTGGTCCAAGGGCGTCCCTTGTCTTTGATCATCTGCTGTTGTCGGTATTCGGTGAAGCATTGGAGTGCACTTCGACCTTGCATTTTTTCGGCAATTTTTATCCATTGTCCTTCTTCGCCATATTTTCGAACCCAACCCAACAATTCGGCAATTTCGGACTTAGTCGTTTTTAAACAATGGCAACCAAGAATTAAATTTCAAAGTCCTTCAACTGGGCACCCACAAAGATATGGCTCATATCATATATGGGGCAATAATTTATATAAGGATAACCTTAATATAAAGGGGGATGTCTTCATCCGAAAAAGTGTAAAAAAGACATGATTTAAAAAAAAAATTTCCCAAAAAAACATGGTTCTCAAAAAAACTGACGTGACCTTAGGACAAAAAACTGACTGGTTTAAGTGAAAAATCAGTTGCGTTTTTTTTTTGGTAGAATCAAAAATGTTATATGACCCCCTTGAGGCCTTCAAGTTGAGGGTGTCAAATTATTACACACCCGAAATTCTGGGTAATCCCTAGTAGGTATATTAACTAACTTAACTACTAGTTAGATTTATTAAAAACGAGCCTTGGAGAATCCCTTGCGGCGAATGTCCGGATGGAGCACATTGCTCCACCGAAGTTGACACTCCACCGCGCTGCGTTTATCATCCATACTTGTAATCGCTATGGCCTCCCAATCGTGTGTTCTTTCTCGCCCACCAATCAAATCACGATCTGATTTTTTATGTAAATCGCGGATTTCCGTCGTGATAATTTGAATTTTCTTGTTTGCTGCCCCCTCATCTTTTTCCACATTTTTCTTTACTTTTTGGACAATCGGTCGAGCTAGTAATTTATTTAGGAAAAAAACGTGGCGACTTTTTTTTCTTTAGAACGTTTTAACGTTAACGTTTTTTGTCAGTCAATCCGCAAAATACACCGCATGCGCAGTTATCCGGCAGGTTTTTCGCCGATTTTTTTTTTACTTTTAATTTTCCGCCCACGCCCTGCGCATTATTATAAATGTGATGAAATTCCCGGCTCGTGCTGTTATCCGGCATCCTGCGCAATTATCCGGCTGTTTTGTGCATCCTTTCCCCCTATTCCGCCTACGCCCTGCGCAGATATCCCGGATATTATATCCGGTACGTTTTGTTTCGGAAAACCTGCTGGCTAACTACGCAGGCGGTGTATATTCTACGCTAATTAACTTACAAACACAGTTGGTTACGGCGTTTGTTAGACGTTTATCGTCGCTTGGAGCCCATTTTTTGGCGGCTTCAGAATTATTCGGATCAAATGGATACAAGGCATTATGCTTCGCCAGTCCGCGGTCAGATACCTGAACAATTTTTTAACATGTTTCTCGTGGCTAATTTATATGACCATCTGATGCCATCCAATCAGAGATGGGCAGATTGTGTATCCTTGACCTCAAAAATGTAACATGACCCCAAAAATATATGTGACCAAGAAATTTAACATGTCACCAGAAATTTAATATGACCCCAAAAATCTAATATGACCTCACAATGTAAGGTGACCTCAAAAATGTAATATGACAACATAAATATAAAGTGACCCCAAAAA
>SCLG01001397.1:0-10396 GCA_004367875.1 Oikopleura albicans
ATTCAGTTTGTACACAACATGACTGACCGGTCCTTAAGTATAAATTCCTTTAATATAAATCTTTTCATTATTTTATACATTATGATTTTTAGGTATAACTGCACCCATTGTTCCAAAAATGCTACAAATTAGCGTTATTTTCTACCAAATTTATTCGCCCGTAAATTGTTTGGAACTAGATTCCGATTTTTAGTAAAATTCCTACCTTGTGTGGAACGTACAAGCATACATGTATTTACTGCGCAAAAATAAGGTGACTAGAGGTTATGACTCATAACTTATGAGTCTTAACGTATGATCTTTTTAAGGATATCAAATGGTAAAGGGTCAATGTGCGCCAACTTGTGCCGTTATTTCTTGTGGGTCCAACGAAATTTGCGATCCAGCATCGGTAAGTTGCAAATGCCGTCCTGGCTATGAAAATCGCGAAGGTGCATGTGGGCCAACTTGCGATGTTATAACATGTGGCGCCAATGAAGTTTGCAACCTACGAACTACAACATGTGAATGTGCAAATGGTTATGTGCAACATAATGGAACTTGTAAAAAGAGTTGTGATTTGATTACATGTGGTTGGGGTTGACACACCTTTGTGAGTTATAAGCAACATATTTTACACCGCCTGAGGGTTAATCAGGCTACTTTCGCGTTCCAAAACCAGCCTTACAAACCCCAAGCGCGAAGGCGAAATAGCTGTTCAATGTGCAAAACAAGGTGGCCTGATAAGCGCACGAGCCCTTTATCGGGCCACTTTCCCCGCTCGTGCGCTTATCAGGCCACCTTGTTTTGCACATTGTCCAGCTATTTTTCCTACGCCCTAAGGCAAACTCATGCCGTAAATGGTACAGTCGTTACTCCTTTTTGGAACGTTTTCTCGAAAATAGCGTCCGAAAAAGGATCATTTTTTTTCTATTAGAATGGCTCCATTTTGTCCGTAAAAGCGTTTCAAAAAGGAGTAAGGACTGCATTTGAAGACAAACATGTTTGTACTAGCAACTACTTTGAGTTGTAATTCATTGAGACATAATAAATCAAAAACAAATGGTCAATCCTTTTTCTAGACGGAATAAATTCTGCAATCCGGCCAGTTTGAGCTGTGAATGTGACGCCGGATATTTTATGTTGCGCGGTCAGTGCGAGCCGACATGTGCTAAACTGACCTGTGCCCAAAATGAAATTTGTGATGAAAATTCAAATTCATGTGTGTGCATTGATGGATATGAGTTAGTCGGTCAAGATTGCTTACCAACATGTGACGTCATAAAATGTGGCCTCAACTCGGCGTGTGATAGTTAGGGTGCCTAAATAAAAAAAAATCACGTACAAAATCGTTATAGGCCAAAGTTTGAAAAGTAGAATATCATATTTATTTAATCCCTAATTTAGTCTAATATTTCTCTTAATATTTTATGGGGATTGTGCCTTTTAGTCAATTTGGTAGATTAGGGTGGAATCGGCAAATGCATTTTTTGTGAAAAAAACAATAACTGGTTAAGTCAAATCCTGAGCAAATCACTTACAGGGGGGTCGCCAAATAAGGGATCCTCGAATAAGGGTCGCCTTCGCCAAATAAAGGTCGGTGGCGCCAAATAAGGGTCGTTTTTTTCCAGAAAAATGTTTTTGCTCCAAATAAGGGTCGCTGATTTTACTGTTGTTTCCCGTGGACCCTTGTTATTAATTTTTGATCCGCTTGAAGATATAATTAATTAAAATTGTAAAAAACACTCACATTTAATCTTAACATGGATAAAATCAAATATATAACGCAAAAAATCATAATTACATAAATAAATAACACTAAAACAGCCTAATTATGCGTTCGCCAAATAAGGATCGGGTTGCCATATAAGGGCCGGTTTTTGAAAACACGAAACCGACCCTTATTTGGCAACCCCTGTATAAGTTATAACTTTTTCAAAAACAAAATAACAAATATACCATAGAATAACTATATTAGAGTTGTCGATAATATTGACTCAATATTGATCTGTATTTTTATTTTTTAATCAATATGATTTGAAAAAAAATTTATGGTGCCTTGAAAACAAAGAAATTCACAAAATACAGGTTTCGCTGTATGACTAGATTAGCTTTTTATAATGATATTCAAAGTTAGCAAAAGCAAATTATGATAAATTTCTTAATTTTTAAAACGATTTATGGTGCCTATGATTTTGCACATAAAAAGCAGGTTTTTTATTATTACGGTGCCTTTTTATATTATTATTAGGGTAAAATAAAACTGGTACTCCTTGCCCGCCATGAATAATCGGCGAGAAACGCAGATTTTTAAATTCATTTCAAGTTATGGACCATAACTTATGGTCTTCACCAAATGTGCACTTATTTGGACAAAATTCCCGATGGTGCAGTTATTTTTCGGCCCAAAATTTTCCCGCGAAAATGCCTACACACTGTGCACTTGTTTGGAAATTTTTTTTTAAATACTGATGGAAGACTTTGGACTTCTTTTTTTGTTTGTTCCCTATTTTGAGTTTTCTTTTTTTTCGACAGATTCATATAGTATTAGCAAAAAAAATGAAATTGAATATAGTTATTTGGACAAAAACACCCTATTTTACATTATGAGGTTCATATGATAAACGTATTTGAACATAATGTTTGCTGATTGGATATAAAAATTGAAAATAATTTATACAGGTTTAGTCTCATGAAAATCGGCTGAGCGTTTCTAGAATAGAGCAATTTTCTTCTTTTTTCTTGCAATGGGGTGCTCCTATTGGCCAATATCATTTTAAAATATGCCGACACGGTATACTAGAAACGCGCAGCCGATTTCATGAGACTAAACCAGTAGTGCCAGAGCATTGCTCAGTAAGCAATGTTCAAATACGATTATCGTATAAACCTCATAGGTTAACCCCAACCAAAAATGGCCAGCAGTACCGCAACCAAAAACAGGGACGTTTGTCCTTGTTATCATTTTATCTTCTCTCATCGCTTGTAGTTTGCAAGATCTAGAGTCCTGAATTGAATGCTATTCAATTAATCATTAATTTCTCGTGATTAGAAAATTAACATTTATTTTTTTGCGTTCTACGGATTCAGAATTATTTTTTCTATGTTGGATTTCACTTTCAATTCATTTTATGAAACCAAACAACAAAAAAATACGTCTATTTGATGGTGCAAGGACAAACGTCCCGTTTTTTTTGTTGGGGGTTAAAGCACTAAATAAATACTACATATAAATTTCAATTTAACAGGCACCATAAATTGTTTCACAATTTTTGATATAAATCATAACTCGGACCTTCCATAACGACTTATAAAACATAAATATATATTTCGCAGTCATATGAATTAGTTTGGGATAGACCACATAAGTTATGTGACATAACACGTTTTAACGTCAATAAATGTTAACATAATGGAATTTTGTTAACATAGTGAGGCAGAGCATTTGATTAAGTAATTGAAAATCGAAGTTTATCAAATCTCAATGAGTGTTAACATAGCGGGGTCAACTTTTTTTTTAATTTTGTATGGAATTTTTTTTTTTGGAGGAAATGGCAATTACACAAAACTTTTAAACAGTCTAGAAGTTGTCCCGATCGTGCACTTATTTGGACAAAAAATGTTCGAGTTTTCCAGCTATTCCCCCTACACACAGTCTGTGAATTTATTTGGACAATTTGCACTTATTTGGACACTTTTTGACAGACGAAGTGTCCAAATAAGTGCACATGTGGTTTATAAGTTATACAGTATAACTTATAGATCAATTTTGTTTGTCGGCTTTATAAATTAAAAAAAACACGCCGATTACTCATGGCGGGCAATGAGTACAAAATAGCGGTACCCTAATTCTAGAGTTTCTCGATCATGCAAATGTAATCACGGTTTTTCATGGTCAAATGGAGCATGTGTTCCGTCTTGCACTTTAACTGGATGTAACGTAAATGAAATTTGTAACGTAAACCGTGGATCATGTGATTGTTTAACCGGTTATGAATTGGTTAACCAACAGTGTCTGCCAACTTGTGATGTCATAAAATGTGGCGAAAATGCACATTGTGACAGTACGCGACGGGCTTGTTTGTGTATGGCTGGTTATGACATGGTTAACGGCCAATGTAAAGCAACTTGCGCAGGTTTGAAGGTCAAAAATGCTACACATATTTGAACACAAAAACATATATAGAAATATATAATATTATTAACAAATTCATACACTTAAATTATGAATATAGGGGTGTTACATTAAGGGACAGTTTTCTATTTTTCACCAAAGTCCACATGTGTGCCTTAATTTGAATTTTTACGAAAAAAAAAAATGCTGCCTCAATTTCAAGATTTTTGATAAAGTTGACACCTAATTTGAATTATTTTTTTGTAAAAAGACCCGTGTACAGCCAAAAAATAGGATTAAGAAAGGGTTTTTTAATTTGACGAAAATTTTTGTCTTTAATTGTCCTTAATTGTCATAAAAATTTTGACGTTTTTTGATCTTTTGAAGTTTATCAATGTGGCATAAACGAAATATGTGATTCGTCGGATCCAGGATGCAAGTGCCTAAATGGTTACAATCGCGTAAATGGTGTCTGTACTGCTACATGTTCGGTTATAACGTGCCCGACGAATGAGATTTGCAATTCTGAAACTGTACAGTGTGAGTGCGCCAGAAGTTACACGCGTCGTAATGGAGTATGCGTGCCGACATGTGATATTATCAAGTGTGCCCAAAATCAAATTTGTAATGATAAGACATTAGGTTAGTGGTGACCAGAAGCTCTGGAATTTTAATTTATTTTATCAAATGTAGTTTTTTTTTATCAAATTTTATCAAATATTTTGACAGTGAAAATACGCATATAGTTATCAGTTATTGCGATGCTACCTCACGGTGAAAAAATTGAAGTTTAGTTAAAATAACAGCACCGGTTAAAATTTTTTTCAATTTATTTTTTTAATTATAAACAAATTATGGTGCGCAAAATTCAAGAGAAAATCTCTTTACCACTAAAAACAGGATGTGAATGTGAGAAAAACTACCAGATGATAGGCACATACTGTAAACCAACCTGTGCTATAATTTCCTGTGGCATAAACGAACAGTGTAATTCTGAAACGCTGGACTGTGAATGCAAAAACGGTTACACACTTTCTAACGGGAAGTGTGCGCCAACTTGTGACGTGGTTTCGTGTGGTGCCAACGAAATCTGCAATATTCGAACAGTACAGTGCGAATGCCAATCAGGTTCGGGTGGCCAAATAAATTGTTTAACTCTAGATGGCGCGCTGGAGCCTGGTTAGAAATTTTCTATCAAGAAAACCAAATATAATCTAAAATCAAATTAAACTAAATAAAGGGCAAACAAAAAATGTGACATACCTGGACAACTTTTGTAGGTTAAAAAATTTATAAAAAGTCCAAAAGTATCTAAAAATTCGATAACCACCTATATTCTACCCTTTGCAGTACGCTGCAGCAAAAAAGAGATATATATCTTATTTTAATCATAAAAAGCGTGGGCGGACTGTGTAGGTTACAAAGTCAGTCTAGTATTACACCACCTCCGCAGTTATTTTGGAAAGTACTCTATAAAATGGTAACATAACCGCGCAGGGCTAACTGCACAGGGCGTATTTTTTTCATCAAATAAGATTTGCACAATAAAATCCAAACAAAACGACAAGTTACCAATTAAATTAACATTTTTATATTACTTCAAGTTAACAATTTAGTACTCGCTCAAGTTAACAAAAGTTAAAACTAAATATTGGCCACCTATTACAGGCTACGTACTGTTTAATAAAATGTGCCGAAAAAGTTGTGATTTGATCACTTGCGGCACTAATAAGCATTGTAATCCGGCCAGTTTATCCTGCGAATGTGACTCCGGCTATTTTATGTCAAATGGTCAATGTAAACCTACTTGCGCCTTACTTCAATGTGGTAAAAACGAAATTTGCAATCAGTTGACCAATGAATGCACTTGCAAGCCGGGTTATGATTTGGTGAATAGCTCTTGTGCGCCCTCATGCGCCATAATCAACTGCGGAATTGGACAAGTTTGCAACGAAAAAACGCGGGAATGCGACTGTGCTTATGGATATAATAGTTCAGGGTTAAATATTTGAGATTTTTCTGTGTGACGTTCGTCCGAAAATTTGCCCTCATATCTCATGAAAACGGCCTCAAATCACAAATCCCTGATTGACGGGTCAAACCAAATTTCATTAAGGGTGGTCTGCTCGATTTGTTTACAACTCGACACCATTTTTTTATTACACCGTATTGAATACATAACATCGATTCAGCTTCAATATGGGTCGATGAGTTAGTCATAATTGCTAGTTTCTCTCGTTTGTTTACAAAAAGAAATCTATTGCTGTTTCTGAGCACGCTGATTGGATCAGACAGATTCAATTGGCCCACAACTAGCAATTACTCGTCACTTTTGACCGCCTTTTTTTTATGACTCACTCATCGACCCATATTGAAGCTGAATCGATGTTATAGTTGTCCTCAGATTATCTGTAAAGGTTAAGTAAATGAGTTCAAGTGCAAAAAATAAGTTAATCCACGAATTCTAGAAATTTTGAGCATTTCAAAATTTCAAATTTATCGATAAACTGGGAAATCACTCCCACGATTGCTATTTGCTAAAATTTTCTTGTGTTATTCTTTTAATTTAATTTGTTTTTTATCGTCATAAGGAGTCTTCAGGGTAACTTTGGGGTCAGTAACTTTGGGGTCAAACCAGGCACGCCTTGAGTACTAACTGCACGATTCATTATCATTTTCATGCTAAAATATAGTCCCAAAATGTGCAAAAAATGCTTCAGGGTAAATACGGCAGCTGCTATTTATTTGATTCTTTCTTTCTGATAATCTGAAGGCCCTTCGCTACAAATCTGTCAGAAAACATTCTCAGATTTTTTCTTGGATCGTTATTTTTTTTCAGTCTAAAATAGGTAAAAATACTAATTTTCTCATAATTAAAAAAATAAATTAAAAATCGAAAATGTTTTCTGCCAAATTTGTAGATTTTTTTATTTCACTCTTTTTCCACAAAAAACGAAATTTATCCAACAAGCCCTTCAGACTGAAGCAAAAATGCTAAACCGGAAGTGCCAAGTTCAGGTCCGAATTCAAGGTCACTGTCAAAACTTATAGTGCGTGAAAAGATGGGAAATGATTCCCAAAAGTGGGGAAAATGTGTACATGGCATTTTCAAATTGATGGAATGTATGCCTTGTCCACAATAACGTTTTCTTTTTATGCATGTTTGTAAACAAATCGAGCAGACCACCCCCCAAGAAAATTTTGGAACGAAAATCAGAAAAAAAATCTTCTCAATTTTTTTTGCAAAAATCGCCCTGAGATGACTTTGGAAACATCTGACGATTTTTTATTAGTCTAGAAGGATTCGTAATGCTGGAGTTCCCCGTCAAACAATTTTCTCAAATAATGTTATTCTTTTTAGATTAAAAACGGCACTAGCAGGCTTGTCTGATGATCATCAGACCGTGTCCCTTACGGGTTATACGAACACCTGTGACCCACTGGAGTTCGTCAGCATGAATCGTCTTCATTTTTTGCTAAAACAGTTTTAGCAATGTTAAAATTAATCTAAGCTGTTTTTCTTGTTGTTTTTGTTACAGAAAATCCAGCATCTTTTATTCTAAGTACACAGGGTGCGCAGTTATCTTGCGAAAATTGCCGCTCGTTCGCTTATCTTGCGACTTTTCAGAATTTTGTTTTTCTGGATTTATATTAATTATGTGTTATGCACTGAGCAGTTATCTTGCGAGAAAACGCTTATCTTGCGACTTTTCAAGGACGAAGTTCGCAAGATAACTGCGCACCCTGTGTATAACATATTAGGCACGATAAAATGTTTTCAAATTACCTTTATGTTGACAGCGGCACTTGGCGTAACGTCGATAAATTTTCGCATTTACAAAATTTATGCCTGTGTTTGAGTTTACCAACATTCAAAGTGTTTTATTCTTAAAATTTCTAAAAGCTTATGTTGCTAAATATTTATAAAAAAAAATTTATCCCAGTAACAGAGTTCTCGGAGATTGTATTCCATCATGTTTGATTATCGGGCCAACTTGTGGGACGAATGAAGTCTGCCAAGACAGTTTGAGACAATGTGTTTGTGCTGAAGGTCACGCTCGAGTTGGGGGTCAATGTCAACCTACATGTGCAATAATTAAGTGCGACGTAAATCAAATTTGTTCCGAACAATTTAACTCTTGTGTGTGCAAACCAGTTAGGGTGTCAAATTAACTGTCAAATTGACACTGTCAATAAGTCAATAATTGGCCGCATTTTTGTTCTTAGTATTTGTTTATTTGGAAATTTTAAACTGGGAAAAACTTGGAAAATTAAAACAAAAACAATTTGACGGGTAGATTAGTGGTTTGTAGATTAGCGGTGTGGGAATAAATTAGTGGTATGTTCAAAATTAGTAGTATGTTCAAAACTAGTGGTATGTTCAAAATTAGTGGTATGTTCAAAATTAGTGATATTTTCAAAATTAGTGGCATGTTCAAAATTAGTGGCATGTTCAAAATTAGTGGTATGTGGAAAATTAGTAGTATGTTCAATATTAGTGGTATGTTGAAAATTAGTGATATGTTAAAAATTAGTGGTATGTTCAAAACTGGTGGTATGTTCAAAATTAGTGGTATTTTCAAAATTAGTGGTCTGTATTCTGTACAGAAAAGTGTACCGTGTACAGTCTTCGCTTGGCCCATAAACACTTTCGTTTATTCGTTTGATACCCTCAAATTAGGGTTCAATATGGTTGGTAACAACTGTGTGCCTTCATGTGACATAATCAAGTGTGGAATCGGGCAAGTTTGTAATCCAACCCTAGGCGCCTGTGAATGTGCATTTGGCTATCAAAGTGTGCTCGGCGACTGTTTGCCAACTTGCACGGTTGTTCAGTCCTCATGTAAAACCAATGAAGTTTGCCAAGAAACTGAAAATGGGCCAAAATGCGTCTGCGCCGACGGCTACAGCTGGGGTTTACAAATTAATTAATTAATAAATTAAATTAATTAATCATTGCAACCGAGATTTACTTCATAATATAACTTATAGATATAAACGTAAGATATGAGATTTCAATAAATTTTATGAAGTTGTCTATAACCGTATTTATCACGAAATATGTTTACATTTCTAGTTAGAAAATTCTTTAAATTTAATACACCGCTTGAGGGTTTATCAGGCCCCCCTTTATCAGGCCACTTTGTCCGCTCGTGCGCTTATCAGGCCACATTTTTTCCAAAAAGTTTTTCGCCAATCCCGCCCACGCACTGAGGGTTTATCAGGCCACTTAGCGGTTAGCTTTCACACAAGAACGGGGTTATCCGGCCATTTTCCCGCTGCATTTTCGAGCAGAATAACTTATTAGGAAACATTAAGTATTTAGTATCTTTGAGCTGCTTGTCTTTGAGATATCGGTTGAGTTTCGTCGTAGAGTCTGAGAATCTCTCTTTTCAATTCAAAGGAATAATGATATTCAAATTTCCCCTTTTTCGTTTTTATTTTTTTAGCCATACCCGCAGTAGGGTATGTTTTTGTGACAGTGAAGACACCTCGCATTCAGTCAAAAAACGAGTTAGAAACATGATCGTTATCCCTAGTTAGTCAGCTCCCAAGTTTCACCTCTTAGGAAATACAATAAATTTATTTTCTCTTAGTGGTAACTTGCTACTTTTTTATTGTACATCACAAATATTTTTTTTTTATACAAATTGTTTTATAAAAATAAAATATTAACTCAAAGGAAAAAAAAAAGAAAATTTCCCGCTCGTTTGCTTATCAGGCCGGTCTTTCTATGAAATTAATGAATTGCGCAATTCTCCGCTCGTTCGCTTATCAGGCCACCATTTTTACACATTTTCCAGCTATTCCGCCTACGCCCTTGGGGTTTATCAGGCCGTCTGAGGGTTTATCAGGCCGTTTTTGGAAGGCGAAAGTGGCCTGATAACCCCTCAAGCGGTGTATTCAAATTCTAAGACAATTTATGGTGCCCGGTAATTCTTATGGGTACGCATCTATTATGGAAAAGTGGTTTTTATGTTAAAAAATTGATTTTCGATAAACATTTGGACAATCAGAAACCTTCTGGAAACCAGTTTTGTGGTAAATTTGCTAAAATTATTACCATTATGGTAAACTTGGTGGTAAAATGCTTTGATCTACACCACCTAAGAACACCGCTTAAAGTAACTCTAAGCGATTAAATCTAACAGTTTTTTTCAAATAGTGGCCTCTTTTTGCGCCTACGCACTACCTACTTATAGTGACACTATTTGACAGTTTTTTGTTACTTTAAGTAGGTAAGTGGTGTATCTGGCAAACATTCTGTAGGGAAATATGTCATCATATATTCCGACTGGAAAT
>SCLG01001398.1:3607-22523 GCA_004367875.1 Oikopleura albicans
TGTATACGATATTATATAACTAATTCTTTATTTTGTTTCGGAAAGTTACATTCAAATACTAACATTGTTTATTTTATGTTACGGAAATGAATGAGAAATTGCGCTAACGTAATTACGTTAGGCGTCAAGTGTATTTTGTTGAAAGTCTTCGTTTTAATTGGTCGGCATACAAGATAATGAATTTCTTATGAACACGAAAGACTCTTATTTGGCATTTCGTGTATTTCGTTCACAAAAAATTGATGGATAGCAAGTCTCTACGAAAAAATTAAATGAACGGAATTACTCATGCAAAATTTCGTCAAGTAATGACTTATCAATAAATTGTATTCGATGGACTCTATCGAATACAATTTATTGATGAGTCATCATCGGATCGAGCTTAGCCTTAGCTGCTTAGGCCACGTTGCTTTATATATTCAGCGATTTATAATTTAGCAAGAGTTTTTTCGTTGCTTAATACGGGTAATCTGCATTAAATGTCTTACTGTACGTATGCAAATTTCTAAGTTTTTTTCTATGTCAAATACGAGTTAGCAATTCAGAATTATATTTCTTTAAGTAATTACTCATGGGAATGAGTCAGCGATCAGTTGCGCTCCTAAGGCCACGTTGCCTGATATTACCGTCCCGTTGACACACACCCAGCACAAAATCATCTATCCAGAAAATTTTCATCATGCATCTAGCATCTACGAATACTTCTACGTGGCCCAAAACCCTTTAAAAACCAGGCTGGTTGACCGTCATTCCACACACAACCAAAAAAAAACTTACAACAATCAACTAATTTTTTTAGTCGAAAAAAGTTACTTTTACTGAAGTGCCAAATTGAGAAGCATTAAACAAAAATCCGACTTGCGAGTTATTAAAAGTTACCGTGAAGAGCGACCGTGAAAATTAACCGTGAAAAGTGACCGTGAAAAGTGCGAAAAAATCGTTACGATGAAAAAAGTAGAAATATCTGGAGCCCAAATGGTACTTGGAATTTTTGCCTTTGGGGCTCTATGCGCTGCGGCTAGCCAAACCGACCCAACTCCCCCGAGAGAAATAATTATCGGCATTGATTTGGGTACGACCTATTCGGCTGTCGGCGTTTATCAAAACGGAAAAGTTGACATTATCCCAAATGAACAGGGCAATCGCATAACACCATCATGGGTAGCATTTACCGAAGACGGCGAGCGACTGGTTGGGGACGCCGCGAAAAATCAATTTTCTCGAAATCCAAAAAACACAATTTTTGATGTTAAACGGCTCATTGGCCGTTCAGCTTCCGATCCAGATGTCGTTAAAGAGCAAAAGTTTTTGCCGTTTACCATACAGAACAACAATAACAAACCAAATATTGTGATTGAAACCGCCGACGGCCAAAGTCAACGCTTTCGACCGGAAGAAATTTCCGCCTGGGTTCTCCAAAACATGAAGGAAACCGCAGAAAAATACTTGGGCCAAAAAGTAAACAAAGCGGTTGTGACGGTTCCGGCATACTTCAACGATGAGCAGCGTCAGGCAACCAAAGATGCGGGCAAAATTGCCGGACTCGAAATTGTGCGCATTTTGAACGAGCCAACCGCTGCCGCTTTGGCATATGGGTTAGGGTGAACACTAATTATCGGTTTAAAATTCTAAAAATGTTCTATATATGGAACAATTTTGAAAATATATATTTTTTTTCTACATTTTTCCTGACTTTTTTCGCAGTGAACCACATATACGAACCCTTCGTAATGATCTTTGAAAAATTTTCAAAATACTTATTTGTGGGCCACATATGGGAAATTTTTTGTGATTGATGAAAAAGCCCACAAAAATTTTAACCTCATTATTAAACTCAAAATAAAAAAAGTTTTTAGATGTGTAAACGCTAAGGTTTTGCACAACTATAGCACACAATTCAAGTATCGTTACACTTTTAAGAACTTTTGATGTTAATATAGACCACCTAACCAGTTATCTTAACAACTTTTTTGCTCAAAAAGTGTTAAGATAATTGAAATTTGTTCAGATAATTGAGTTGGGTGATTTGTAAGAAAATTTTGAAATACGTTGAAGATACGTTTCGGTTTAATAACTGTTAACCCAATTTTGTTAACAAAACTGGTGTTAACATAACTGGTTCGGAGTGTAAGTTACATTAAATAACTGCTAAGGAGGCGAATGTAAAGTTTATTTGATTTCGGTACTTTTTCAAATTTCGATTTTCACGTGTTCATCCTAAAACAGACTTGATAAAAATACTGAAAATGAAAAAAATGTGATTGTTTTCGATCTGGGCGGTGGCACCTTTGATGTTTCGCTGCTTACAATTGACCAGGGCGTTTTTGAAGTTCTTGCCACAAATGGTGACACACATTTAGGCGGGGAAGATTTTGACCAGCGTGTTATGGACTACATGATGAAACTCTACAAAAACAAAACCGGCAAAGATGTGCGGGGTGATAAGCGTGCGATGGCCAAACTGCGTCGTGAGTGCGAAAAAGCAAAACGTGCCCTTTCCAGTTCACATTCGGCGAAAGTCGAAATTGACGAATTTTTTCAAGGTGCCGACTTTTCGGAGGTCTTAACTCGGGCCAAATTCGAAGAACTAAACTCGGACCTTTTTAAACAAACGATGATACCAGTTCGAAACGTTTTGAAAGACGCGGGAATGACGACAAATGATATTGATGAAATTGTGCTAGTGGGCGGTTCAACCCGCATTCCCAAAATTCAACAAATGGTGGCGGATTTTTTCGGCAAGGAGCCGGCAAAAGGCATTAACCCCGATGAGTCCGTCGCGTATGGTGCCGCGGTTCAAGCTGCTGTTCTTGGTGGAGTTGACATGCAGGTACGCTTAACGCCAAATATTTGTTGATTTTATGGTAGGCATTTTGTTAACTTTAGGGGCGTTAACTTCCGTAGACAGGAAATTGTATATTAGTCAGTAGTAATAATAGTTTAGATAAATTATATGCAAATTATGTTTATATAAACCTAATTTATGGAATATGATTAAAATATTGTTTATACACCCCCTGCGCCGTTATGTTTCCGCTCAGCCCCGTCGGTGCCATTATGTTTCCGCACATACAAATTTCCGACAAATCGCCTACACATTGCGCCGTTATGTTCCCGACGGTGCCGTTATGTTTCCGGTTTTTGGAACGATTTGGTGGAAACATAACGGCGCAGGGGGTGTAATCGGTTTCTATCTATTAAATATGCCTTTGTAATAGTTCTTGCTTTTGACAACTTTTGACAAAAATAGCAAATTTTAAAGTATTTTCTTCAGGAGTACCAGTTATTTTAAATAATCAATAATATTTAAAAAAATTAATTGTTGTTTGAAACGTCCCTTCTCGCAAATTTATTAAAAATGTAAATAATTATAGGGTCTAGGCGTTGTTATTATTGACACGGCCCCGTTGACGTTGGCAATTGAAACCGTTGGCGGCGTTATGGCAGCAATTATCGAGCGCAATTCGGCCATTCCGACCAAAAGATCAAAAATATTTTCAACCGCGGCTGATAATCAAGAAGCCGTATCGATTCGGGTTTTCGAAGGTGAACGACCAATGACCAAAGACAACCACCTGCTAGGCCAGTTCGATCTCACCGGAATACCGGCGGCGCGACGTGGTGAGCCTCAAATTGAGGTAACTTTTCAAATCGACAGTGACGGCATTTTGCGCGTTTCGGCGGAGGAAAAGGCGACTGGGAACAAAAATCAAATTCAAATTGAAAATGATTCAAATCGAATGAGTGCCGAGGAAATAGAGGTAGGCTGTCCGCATAGACCACAATTTGTGAAAATCATAACTTTTTGAATACGAGCCCATTTCATTCAAAAATTTTAGTCAGACCTATTTTACTGCGTAGAATCCAAATATGGAATTGGATAGGGCACACGGGGTTTCAATGAGGCTTAAGTTTAGATATCCCTTTTCCGCTTATAGTAAACGTTCATCGTAGACGTTTATCTTATCCCAATAGTAAACTAGAAAAATGAAGAAATGAGGTAGCGGCGATGAACGCCTACTTTAAGCGGAAAAAGGATATGGGGCTCATTTTAAATCATATTTAAAGTATTTTTTCAATACATGAATATATGATTCATGTATAATATATGATTCAATATAATCAAGATTTTACCATAGGGGGTTAACAGCAGACTTCAGTCCATTTATGGGTGTTTAAGCACGCTTATCAAACATTTTTAGGCCGCAATCGAATTAGCCAATGAGAAGGCCGAGGAGGATGCGATTCATAAAGAGCGAATTGAATCCAGAAATGCGTTTGAATATTCGATTTACAGTACGCAAAATGAAGTGAAGACAAACGAAAATTTGACGGCTGCCCAGCAGGAGACGCTTAATACGGCAATTGACGAAGCGTTTAAGTGGCTGGAACAAAATGAAGGGGCCTCGGCCGATGAATTTCAAAAAGCAAAAACCGATTTTGAAAACCTTGCTAATTCGGTTGTCAATTCTTCTTCTGATGATACATTGTAATTTAACTAAATGATGATTTTTTTGCTAAATAACGTTCTGCCAAATAAGTGTTTATAATTTTCTTTAATTATAGGCTATAATTTATAGCGTGCTACATGTTCTTCATAACTTAGCAACAATGTTCTTGTAATAAATCAAAAAATATTGAAAATGTGTATACACTCCCTGCGCATTAACCCGTTCCTTTATCCGTCCACTTTTGAATTTATTCGGCTACTTTTTCACCAAAATGTTGGTAACCCGCAGTCTGCGGGTTCAGTTGGCCACCTTGAGATGGGAGCTCTTCAATTGGTACTGGAGCTTCTTTTGGTAATGAAGCTTCTTTTGGTACTGGAGCTTCTTTTGGTAATGAACCTTCTTTTGGTACTGGAGCTTCTTTTGGTACCAATGCTTCTTTTGGTACTAAAGCTTCTTTAAGTACTGAAGCTTCCTTTGGTACTAAAGCTTCTTTTGGTACTGAAGCTTTTTTTGGTACCAATGCTTCTTTTGGTACTGGCGAGTACCAAAAGAAGCTTCAGTACCAAAGGAAGCTTTAGTACCAAAAGAAGCATTGGTACCAAAAGAAGCTTCAGTACCAAAAGAAGCTCCAGTACCAAAAGAAATTCAGTACCAAATGAAGCGCTCCCTTGAGATATGGGCTAGACTTGATATTTTTTTCAAAATTCGACAAAAAAATTAATAACCCATTTCAAGATTGTTAACTTATTTATTGTAAGCTTACTTTGGTAGGTGGTGTATATTACTCCCGGAACTTAAAAGTCATTTGAAACTGTTCAACCAAATAAATAATACATTTACATCACATTGCATAGTTATCTCACAAAATCAATCATCGTGCCCTTAAGATTTAACATGTTTAATTTAACATAAATAAATGGAAACGTCCGACGGACAAAAATTATGAAACGTTAAAAGGATGCACTGATCAGCAGGAATGCTGTCATCTAAGATCGTGAATTCGACACTTTTTTTTGAATTAAAAGGGCGAAATGAAACAACATTTCCTCTTTGTGGCGATTTTGAGAGATGTTCTGGTCGACGGAAATGACGTCCCCGTTGGCGGCGTTGGCCTTTCAGGAAACGATTTAGATTCGAGTTCAGAGAAATTGAGTTCCACGAAAATTTTAAATAAAAATATAATGTTAAATAAACAGTAACTTTGTTTTCCATAAATTTTTGCGCATTTTGTATCAATTTTGGGTTTTAAACTTTCGATAAATTATCGAAAAAAGGTAAGTTAATATAGACCTTCTTGGTGACCTTCTTGATGGGCACCCTCTTCATGTACATGACTGCACTTTTTTCAGAATATTTACGTGAATGCTTAAGTTTGCACGATTTGTAGACCTACCTAGGTATGTTTTACTAAACGACATTCTTAATGTGCACATTTTTAGAATGTGAATTACTGAAATTCTCCTTACTTTTGGCATTCCACGAAAACAAATTTTGTTAAACCAAAAATAAAATAAAAATAAAGCGTAGTGCGTAGGCTATAAAACATTAAAGTTTCTACGGGCGTATTTTCAAAAATTATCTGAAATATTCAAGAATTGTTTATAAATTGATGAAGAAGTTTATCATTTTCTCGAAATTCTCTACAACTTATTCGCATTAAATTAAAACGCAGGGCGTAGGTTTAGCCCTCGGAACTACTTTTGTCCCCGTTATAAGATCATAATAAGTTACTTTTATAATACGTTCTGAACGTTTAATTACACGTTCAAATCAATAAAAGATACGTCAGGAATGCGGTGGGAAACGTCGGGATGCGTTCGTAGCGCCATTTGGGCGAAAACGACAATTATGAAGTACTTTGTGTCGCCAAATTTTCCGATGAAATTTGCTGATTCCGCCACATGTACTTGGAAAATTCGAACCGGGCCTCAGAATAAAATAAAGGTTACTTGGCCAGTTTTTTGGATGGATGGCTGTAATGATGGGAATCAGATTGGTGTCACTTATTTTATGCCTTTTCGGTCAGCACCGATTATGGGTCATACGCCCATTACGGTCCCCATTTTTCAAATGGTTGACACCTCACCATTAGCTTATTATCAATGATGTAAAAGGTAAAAAACACCGCGGTCCATTTTGTGGTACAAATAAGAAACCCCCTGTATTTTTCTCATCTGGCAACGAGGTCGAAGTCACCATGAAAAAGGGCAAAACACCGCATCCACAAAACGGTCGTGGCGTCCAATTTATGGTCGGTTATCAAGCCATGCCAAAAAATGCTAAGACGCCACCACCCAAACCAGCGCGGCCGTCTGGGCGTCAGATGGGTCGAAGGCCGATGGGCAATCAAGGCCCGCCAGTCGGAAACTTCGATCCAGGTCACAACCAAGTCATTCAAAATTTGCGTGGTGGGGGAGCTCCAAGTGCAAGTGGCGTTGGGCCTCCAGCCCGAAAAAAGCCTAAAAAACCAAAGGGCATTCAAGCTAGGGATCAAAACAAACGCAAATCATATTTCTTTCTTCGTGAAGTTTCTGAACTTTTATTATATTAAAGACGAGTCCAGGGCTCGGCAACAACCAGCTGGCCTTCCCAGTTCAAGTGAACTGCCCTAGGCGATTTTTTTTTTCGAGCTCGAGAGGACAGCCCAGCACAGCTCATTTTTTCTGACTTATGCCGACCCCTTGACGGGTGAATACGGTTTCCCGGACGGTGAAATTTGTGAATAAGGCTATTGACTCGTCCTTAGTGACACGAATGAGTACCTACCGTGCGGCACAACTATGATTGTCACAGATAGGCAAATTGTGCGTTGAAATTAACGAAAATTGGTTAACGCGCGACAGTCATAGCTTGTCCAAACGGTATATTTCAAGGTCTAGTTAGAATTTTGATTTCGATTTCATTAAAGCTTCTAGTTCCGGACGCGTTATGGTTAGTCATTTTGCTGTTAGTAAAAATGGTAAGGTAACATATCAAAAACCAGCACCCGCTCCAAAACTCAAAACATCGGGCGATATTCGAACAGCGCCAAACTCGGGTGACCAGAAAACCCAAGGGCCAGCCGGAAAGAACGGGTCTAGCGGCGGCATGGTTAACGGAAAGTGCATGGACCCGCCAGATATGGGATGTAACAATAAAAACTGGAAGCCACATGCCGATACAGCTTCTTCTCAGGTTTATTCAATAACTTAATTTAATTCCCAGGGGGGAGTGCGTGTAAATAGACACGCAACTTGTTTTTTTCGTCGATTTAAGGCATATGGAGGCCCCGTAGAACAAAGCGGGTATTGGTGACCCCCTCTCAACTTTTCGCGAAAATTCAATTGACGGTTTTTTTGCGTAGGTTGGAGATTTCAAACAGCTCTCTAGGGGCTTTGGTAGCCTAAATCAATTTCTGAATAGTCAGATCGACGTAGTTTGACGAGCTCTACAACTTGGCTTAACCAGTTTTTTTTTTTGAATTATTGCGAATTAATGTGAATTGTTTAAGTGCGTGTTTATTTACACGTATTTAAATACGGGTTCCCAAAAACTCCTTCCCCCTAAGAGTTAAGTGTTTTTAATGACGGCTGTAATTTTGCCTTTCGTTGACTTAATTTTGTCAAAAAACGTCTCAAACTGAATGATGCTTCTTATAATTTCGAAACCGAGAAATTTCTCAAATTTGTATCCAAGGATATCACATAAAGCGACCTAATACAAATCAAGGGACACTTTTAGCAAAAATATTCTAAGTAAGGGAACTTTTTTCCGAAAAAAATTCAGATTAAAAGACAAAGGTCTAATTAGGGGACAAAAAAGGACTTGATGAAAATAAGAAAACGGCCTTCAATGCCAAACCCCCTGTATTAGACTTCGGCCAAACACAAATGTATCTTGACGTTAAAGAACTACATAGTTCCTGCTTTTTAATTGCAGATGTATTTTTAGCCTATTGACTTAAATCATGCACCTGATGGTCTGGATAAGATAAATATGACCCAATTGGCGGCGTGGGTTAACGGCGAAAGCGCATTGAGGCCGACCCCTGGCCGCCCGACAACCCGCTCAACAACAACCACAACATCGCCACCTGCTGTTCAAAATCAAGCGGCAAATTTGTGGCAGTCAAATCGACGCGCGCCCTCTGGATTAGCGGTCGTTTATGGGTCGGATTGGAGTGCAATTAATTCCAATGAAACAGTTATAGAAGAAGACTAGGCTTTCCAAACCCACTTTCCAAATCCGCGAACAACGGCTAAATTTCTATAGAAAAAATAACAAACTCAAGATCAAACGTACGCAGTTATCTTGCAAATTTGGTTCTGAAAAAGTTGCAAGATAAGCGTTTTTTTCCAAAAAACTGCTCAGTGTGTGGACGAAAGTCTCCAGAATAGGCAAACGTTAGAGCGGCAATTTTCGCAAGATAACTGCTCGCAATTTATATGTTCATTAAGATACAGTCCTCAGTCCCACAACGGCCGAAAGTCCCACAACGGCCGCGTTTTTGGGCTTTGAAGGCGGCCGCTGTGGGACTTTGAACTGTAATTTATTTTTGTCGTTTTTTATTCAAGAAACGGATAATTGTGAGAGAACTTTGGTCGAAAATTAGAAAAGGAAAACATGCTAAAATTATATTACAAAATTTAGTTGAAACCGATTACAATCTGGACTCCCAATACGGTCCTTTTTAATAATCGAAAATAGAGTCTGTATTGGGAAGACTATGCGTATTGAGAAACAGTTTTATTTTCTCGGCATAGTCCGTATTGGGAGCATAGTCCGTGTTGGGACCATCCGTATTGGGAATAGGAATTGTATTTTGGCCAAAATGAGTCAAATTAAAAAAAAATCTGATTTTTATTTCGCAAGCTTTTTAATATTTTTCTGAGTGATTATTTTATGACCAGTTGAAATGAGTTTCGAGAGCCTCAATAAGACTTCCATTTGATTAGTGATGAAGAACACCTACGAAATATTTTATCGATTATTGGGGGACTTCTGATTTTACTTCTAGTGATCGCGGTCGCAATTCGTTTATTTATTCTGTCGCAAAGTACACGTCAAAAGTCCGAAAAACAGCCTCAGCAAAAGACGATATCTCAGCAGGACTTGATTGTACCCGCTGTCAGATGAACACATACGATATGTTTATGTACATTACGAAAAAAAAAGTTGCAAATATACTTCTGAAATAAAATATTTTGTATTGTTTCTTAGACCAGGCTTTCAATTATGTCTTTTTTTATTTCTGGTTTTGGCTTCGTGTGCAGAATAAAGCCCTCTTTGGTTTTTTTTTCAGTTGGGTATATTATATATTTATTATTGGTCGAAGATAGCTAATAAAGATACGCTGTTATCTTGCGACTTTCGCATGAAAAAAAAAATCCGCAAGATAACGAAGCGAACCGGAAAATCTGCAAGATAACGGAGCTAACGGGAAAATCTGGAAGATAACGGGTGACAAGATAACAGCGCAGGGTGTATATTAAATCTTTTAATACACCTAGTAAATAACGTTGCCATTCTGGTATACAACATTTGACAAAACGACACACAATCTTAAAGACTCTAACTTAGAGTTTTAAACTCTTAGACAAGTCTGAATTAACTTTAGCTGTAGATTAGTCTAAAAAACGCTGAAATTATTTAAAGATCTCCTTAGACAAGTATGCGTCTAAAAAAGAATTACCGTGCGTTGCACTTGAAAAACTCAGAATAAGATACGATAACAAGAATTGTAACCGCAGTAAAGGTTTAATAATTGCCAATTTGCCATAGTTGAAAAATTAAATTTTAAATTTCAGATTAATTGTTTGGAATTCAAGCTTAGGATCATAATATTTTCTAGAAAAATCCACAATTATGACGAGGATGAGAAACTTAAGGGTGGTCTGCTCGATTTGTTTACAACTGAACATCATTTTTTTTATTACACCGCATTGAATACATATACACCGGGTGCGCAGTTATCGGGCGGGTTTCGCTTCAAAAAAACCTTGATCGGGCGCCCGATAACTGCGCAGGGCGTAGGCGGAATAGGGAAAAAAGATGCACAAAAAGCCGCCCGATAACGAGCGGCGAATTGCGCAATACAAAAATGTCATTAGCCNCATATAATCTAGAACCTATCAGTGGCCCTGTTTTTTAACTTTCAGATACAAATTTAATCCCATTTTCTTCAAGTCCCCGCGCGCCTTTTTTTTGGTCGAAAAAAGGGCCGCGAAGAACGTTTTTTTTTCTTTCGTTTGATAAAACAAAAAGCTTCAAGAGCTTTTGGAGTGCCTGGACTCAAGTTTTTTCGTTTTTTTTACTTTTTTAAAGTTTGAGTAATGTATTTTAACTTGCTCAGTCCTGATTAATTTATAATCAACCGCTTATGACTTGATAAATTGTGATTATTTATCAATGGTTTTCGACGATTTTTGGAATTTTTAAGTAAATTTCTGTTTAGCCTAGTTAATAAAATATTATTTGTATTATCTTTAAGTTCAAACCAAGGATGCCAAACGCAGCTGCCAGAATTAACGGGCTAGAAATAGCCACCAGCTGTAAAGGCAGAATTCAGAAATGGTACAACTGAAATAGAACTTAAATAGAACTTAAATAGAACTTAAATAGAACTAAAATAGAACTAAAATAGAACTAAAATAGAACTGAAATAGAACTTCAATAGAACTAAAATAGAACTGAAATAGAACTGAAATAGAACCTTAAATAGAACTGAAATAGAACTGAAATAGAACTGAAATAGAACTGAAATAGAACGGAAATAGAACTGAAATAGAACTGAAATTCCTATGGATCGCTAATAAAGGTAGCTGAGCGTCAAGTAGGGGTAGATTTAGTTGTTCACGAAATTTAAATTTATTTTAAATAAAAATTATAGAAATTATTTAACGCGTTAGGCTCATCAAGTAAGAAAAAAGTTGAATTGAACATGCCAAGTGAGATTATATATCAAAAAACCTACCCTTACTTGGCGCTCCTTCTGAGGGAGCCCCGATAAAAAAAAGTTGGTTTCATTTTTAAGACGTTATTATAGAGCATATTTTAGGGACGTGTTTATGCATGTTCAAAATTAATAGTTTTCGATTTGGACACTTAGTGCGAATCCTAAAAAAGTTAAATTTTTCCAAAAAACGGCGAAATTAATTCTATTTCCATCGTGCAAATCAAAGTTCAGCAGTTCAGCCCTCTTTACGAGCTTTTTAAAGGAGATGAGCTTGTCAAACAAGATAAAATTGAATTGCTTGCGCCATTACTACTACTCAATAACGTACTATATATTTTCTTGTTAGTAAAAGTTTAAAAAAATAAATGTTAACAAAATCACAAAAAAGTGGTGTTTTTTGGTCGCACAACAGATAAGATTAATCCACTTGGTTATAAACACTTGTAAAACATGCAGCTCCTCTCAGGGTACTAGTAATTGATTCGAATATTTTAAATTTTAATCCATGTTGAAAATGACCGCATTTTGTGGTGCGAAGTTTTTTTGGAATAATTTTGCGAATTAAAAATAAGTTATTTTACAAAATATGGCATAATAGATTCAAGAAGTTATAAAAATGCGTTGAGAGTTAACGTAGAAGTGTAACCGAAAAAAAATATACACCTAACCATTTGACTTAACACCATTGGGCTTAACAGTTTGCATTTGAATTAACAGTTTGCAGTTGAATTAACACTTTTTTTATCTTTTTTTTTTCCAGCATTTCCGCCTACGCCCTTGGGGTTAACCACGCCGCCTGAGGGTTAATCAGGCCGGTTTTGGAATGAGAAAGAGTCCTGACAAACCCTCAGGCGGTGTATAACAATTTTTTGGATTTTTTCGTTCATTATATTGTTTTATATCATTTTTTTATAGTTTCAAGTTTTCCAGGGTTTTAACCTACGCACTACCCATGTGGCTTAACAGTTTTCATTTGACTTAACAATTTGAATTAACACCTTTTTTCGGAAAAAAATGTGTTAAGTCAAATGGTTAGGTGGTGTATATAAAATAGTATAATTTAAACATTTCAAAATGAGAATAAACAGGGGCGCCAAGTAAGGGTAGGTTTCATGATTTTTGAAAACTACCCTAACTTGGTGCCTCCTGTATAATACAATTGTCATTCTCTTAATTCAGAATTTACAAATGAATCATATGATATGTTACATACTACAACAGGTGCGCAGTTATTGAGCGGGTTTCGCGACAAAAAAACTTGATCGGGCGCCCGATAACTGCTCAGGGCGTACGCGGAATAGGGAAAAAGATGCAAACAAATTCCGCCCGATAACAGCACGAGCGGGGAATTACGCAATACCAAATTGTCATTATCCAATGACAGACCTTCCCGATAACAGCACGAGCGGGGAATTGCGCAATACAAAATTGTCATTAGCCAATGACAGACCTGCCTGACAACGGCCGGAGCGGGGAATTGCCCATAGGGGCATATATTTAAAATAAAAATGAACAACAAGAGTCCAAAAAAATTTTATTTTGAAAACTTCCGGCCAGGTAACTGCGCAGTGCGAAGGCCTAATAACTTTTCAGGGTGCCAGATAACTGCGCAGGGTGCCCGATAACTTCACTTTTTTCTTCGAATTGAAATCAAAAAATGTTAAGATGCACGTTTTTGGCGCTAGAGAGCATTTTTTGCTCTGAAAGGGCTGAGGTAGTCAAGAAGTGGAATTCATGAGTTTTTCCTAATTTATTTTTTTTTCTAGATTTCGGTTCAAAATGACTTCTTTCTCGGATAAAAAATCCATTCACACGAATAAGGAATTTACTCAGTTTTCCTCATATATTTTTGGCATGCGTATTATTTGACTATTAGAAAAATTTTTTTAATTCAGATATCAAAATAAAATTTCCATCAAAAACAATAAAATAACGAAAGTAAACGTCTTTGCCCTTATAAATATTTTTCATTAATATTTTCTGGTTAAACATTCCGCGCCAAATGAGCTAAGATTTCTTTATATTTCTTTTTCAGTTTTCGCAAAAATGCGGCAAATTTTCTGGCTTTTTGGTTTTTGTAGTGCTCAGATAGACTGGTTTGACGAATTCCACTCGAAATCGAACATTCGATCTTGGTTTGAAGGTTAGGTATCAGTGGTTTTAATTGAAAGATAATTAAGGACCCTACCATTTGTTGACAAATAAACAAAAAAAACTGAGCATCTTAAAAATTCACATTTCTAATAATTCACACTTTCTATTCACAGTGACTTTTTATATACTTCAAACTATAACAAATCATAACAGGAAAAAAATTTTATTTTGTTTTTGTAAAAATTTTTGAATTTAAACTTACTCGATAGTGTCCTCTCGTCCTATTATTTTTTGTTTGTTTAACTCCCAAGGGGTACAGGGGTAAGCTGAACATTTCAATTAAACTATATATTAACTCCTTCTAACCGATCAGGTAGTTTACTACCAAATCGACTTTCATCGTTTAAAAACGGAAAACAGTACAGAATTGTTCCAGCAAATATACGTAAATCTAACAAATGTTCGAGTTTATTATATATTTTAGTTTAGTAGAAAATTTGACATGAAACGAACAAATTTTGATAAAAAAATCTAACCTTTTTGACTTTCGGGCGCTGTCACAGCTAAACGAACAAAAAAAATGACAAGAGTGGTGAAAATCTACCAAAAAAAGCAAAATTCCTTTTTTGCATGTATTTTCAACTATTTTTTTTAATTTTAGAGAAATCTGGATTAAAAGCATATCCATTTTAAAAAAAATTTGGACAAAAAATTGTTTATTTTGTCATTAGTTTGCTAGTACGGCAAAGCGGCCACTTTGTTAGCCCAAATGATAAACAAAATATGAATATTTCAACAAAATTCAATTAATTACAGTCCTTACCCCCAGTAGGGCACTACTCAAAAGATATGAAATAAATTTCAAGTACTATTTTAAACATCGGAACCGCGGAGACCTTAAATAAAGACCTGGAAAGGGATCATGGAAACAAAGTTGAAATTATATCGGACAGCAGAAATTCGGATTTATACGCGGTTAAAATACAAACAAGAGCAAATGAAAATCGAGTGACAGTTATAGTTGACTGTGGAAAATATGGATCTGATTGGCTAGCTATTGCCGCCTGCTAAGGGCTTTTCCTATATGAGTTTGATTGAATAAGCGCTATTACAAAACTGGTAAATTTTGAAAGTTTACCTAAAAAATTTATCTTGAATTTTTTTATACAGTCCTTCTATCGAGTTAAAAAAAATTCTCTAAGAAATAATTAAAATTGAAGTTTGAAGAAAGTAAAATTTTTCGAAAAGACATTTGGAATAAGTGCTAATTTTTTTTTAAAACTTTTACAAAACAATTAAAGAAAAGGTCTCTAGGGAAAATTTAATGTATACCACCTGTGCCGTTATCAGGTCATAAGTTATGACTCATAACCCGTTATGGGGTCAAAATTTATACTCAAAATTTTCCGGCAACCCCACCTACGCTCTGCGGCGTTATCGGGCGAGATTTGTCCTCAAGATATTGACTCATTAAAGGCGCAGGGGGTGTAATTTACAAAGCAATCTTTTTTCCCAAGACAATTTCTCCGGATACCCTTTTCCTTCCAAATACTCCGAAAGACAAAAGATTTGAAAAGTCCATATTTTGCCAGTATATTACTTTTGAGTTATTACAACGTGATAACTTATACGACTATATTATAATTCCATTGATGAATCCGTCCGGTTATGAACATACTTGGAGCCAGGACCGTAATTGGCAAAAGAACCGGGCCGATATCGATGGGTCGTTTTGTAAAGGGGTCTTTTTGGAGAGAAATTACGATTATGAAAAATTTGACGAAGAAAATCANTTTTTTTTAACTTTTTTTTTCTCAAAATAAGGGCCAAATGACTGGATTTTTTGGAAAAAAAAACGAAAAATTTCTCTCCCCCCAAGGTCAAGTCATATTTTTTGGTCGATAAACCCCTAAAAATGTTCTTAACTCTCTCTAACCGATGCGCGCGCATTGTTTATTGAATATGAAATTCATATTATATGAATATAGTAATAAATTTTCATAGAATAAAAACAAATCTACCAGAACATTTGTTAGATTTACGTAGATTTGCTGGAAACATTCTCTACTGTTTTACGTTTTAAAAAATCGCGATCCGTCTGGGTGTTATTAACGATGAAAGTCGATTGGTAGTGAACTACCTAGATCGGTTAGAGGGAGTTAAAATCATGTCTTTTTTAACATCTTGGGACATGAAGACCTCCCCCCGCTCGCCATATTTTCTTGGGAAAAATTCAGCAAAAATGTAAAAAAAAGGGGTTGATTATAAGGTCAAGTCAGTTTTCAAAAATGTATTTAAAGTCAAGTCAGTTTTTTTGACCTTGACCTTATAACCACCCCTGTATTAAGTATCCGTTTAAATAGGTTATACCGTATAACTTATACGGCATAACTTATACCTAAGAGCGAGGTACGGACAGTATCTTAAAGTATTATACTGATATGAAATGTAATAAACGGCAACAAATGTACCATAATTTTGTCTTACTATATCGTTAACGCGTAGTAAAAAATGAAATTTGAGAAAAAATTTAAATTAATTTAAATATTATTCAAGGTAAAATTTGGGTAAAAACACGATTTGCAATACGATTCCGGATAAAACTCGGGTGAAAAAATGGAATTCGGGTGAAATTTGGGTAAAAATTTTTAATTCGGGTAAAATGCGGGTAAATTTGGGTAAATGCGGGTAAAACACACGGGTTGGAATCGGGTTGGACAACGATAATTACGACCTAGTAACCCGAACGGGTTGGTTACCCGAGTTATACCCGAAACGGGTAATGACGGGTAACTTTACCCGACTTTTACCCGCGGAATTGGAATCGGGTTGGACAAGAAAAAAAATCCAATGTGCCGACCTCTGATACAGACCCTGGAATGCTANAACAGCAATCATTGAACTGTAGCCGTTTTATCGGTTAACCGATGTATGTATGGAACATATATGTACAACGAGAACGTGGCACATGGTGCCTAAAGTTATAACGCAATACGTAAAACGCATATAATAGATATATGTACTACGTCCATGGATAAAAATTGGAATGTAACAGAGTTCCAGCAGCAGTATATAACAGACAGTATATTATCAAATACATTCGTCGCGAGCTTCCCACGGGATGTTGTAGAATTTGCGCCCCGTATATGTATACTAGATTGAAATAAGTATTACAAATAAATACAAAGGGTTAGTGATAACGCTACAACTTAAAAAGATCCTACTAATGAACTTATAACCATCCCAAATTTATTTAAGTCAAAAATCATTTTCAAATGAAATAGAAACTTATACAGGTGGTAGGCCAATTCCGGAACACCCCATTCCGGAACAGTTATTGAAAAAAAGTCCAATTCCGGAATGCTTTTTATTTCAAAAAAGATTTGAAGTCCCATTCTGGAACGAAAAAGTCTAATGCCGGGACGGTTTTAGGGCCAAAAGTCCAATTCCGGAACAAAATGGGACTTTGGCTCAAAATCGCAAACCGTTCCGGAATTGGCCTACCTTCTGTATTTAATATTTATATTTTTATTATAATTTAAAATGGGTTTTTCTGTATACACCGCTTGAGGGTTTATCAGGCCGTTTTTGGAAGGTGAAAGTGGCCTGATAACCCCTCAAGCGGTGTATTACGAAACGGTACATGGTGTTTTCCACATCTAAAAAAATCTGACATGACCTTATAGCCTTTTGAAATGGCCTATTTCCCAAAAATGAAAATTAAAACCTTTTCAGCTAGAAAAAGCGCATAAAGAGATTTTTAGAATTATTTTTTTCAAAAAGAATGCCAAATTTAATCAAAGAATTATATATCGAAACAAATTGACCTTATAATGGGAAAACATATCATATCTTATGGCCTTGGTTATAACGTGTCATATTTTGCCCGTTATATCCTATAGGATTTTCCCGGTATAATATCGAAACAGCATTTCCACATATTTTTGAACGAAGTTTAGAAAGACATGATCATATGATTTAATTTCAAAATAAGACTTATTGGGAAAACCACGGTGAACACAATAGCGAACCATTATCAATATTTTAAACAATTAAATACCTAATGGCGATGAGCTCCATATCAGACGAGTAATTACTTCTACGTTCATGAAGAAAATGGCGAAAATGGACAAAAAGGCCAATTGAACAGAGCAGCAAATGAGCATTGGCGCGCCGGCCCATGAAAGTCCAGCCCGCGCCGAACGATATCCGAAAAAGTCCGTTTTTACCGTATTTATTGTCAAATCCTGTAATAGATTTTTCCGTATGACATCAATACAAAGAACAACAGTTGGTGTGGCGAGCAGGAACAACGGGATTTTGCGCATTTGCCAATAATTAAACAGGCCATTGTTCCAGTACTTTACTTGAATATATGAATATATCGAGGGTATCGTAAGGTCACACCACTCATGGCTGACAGATTGACAATCTTGAGCTTCCGATTCGAGACATAATTCGTCCCCAAAACAATACCGCATCCAAGCGTACGATTGAAAGATAATGTATGGAGAAATCACTAGTAAACTTTGTAATCCGCCTTGAATGAGCGTGATCCAACCTAAAAAAATGTATGACCATGGGTCTGTCGTGCCCGTAGGACGATTTTATAATTTGACCCCTTAAATGGGCTATATGGCCCCCTTAAAGGGTTTCAATGAATTTTTCGTCATGAAATTCTGCATCTATGACCACAATTAAAAAAAAGTTATCGAATTTTTTCGAGATATAGCATTTTTTGTATTTTAACCGGTAATTATAGATTTGATCATATAGCGGCAAAACGGCGGACCTTACAACCAACAACAGACGCAGGCATTTAAGTTAGCAAGTTAAGTTTAGGTGTTTTTGAGCGAACGTGTTAACTTGAGTGCGCACCTGTTTATGTGATTGTAGTTATGATGATTAACGTACACTGTAAAAATGATTTCTGGACAAATAACTTCTGCAGCGCACTATGCAACGTGAAATGGATAATGAAGCCAACATTAATGATGCCGTTTGCGCGTGTCGCCGAAGCCAGAAAGAAAAACAACGCTGATCGCCACGGGTTAGGCTCAAGATCACACAGACAGTAGAAGGCGGCAATGGTAAAACAAAAATAGACCGATTCGGTATAAACGGCTGTAAAGAATATATTGGCGGGATTGATAATGAAGACAACCGTGGCCCAATAAGCTGCTATTTGGGAAGTAGTAAGGCGAAACACTAACCGCTAGAATACAAAAAAATGATGATAAGCCCTTTAAAATGTTAGGCTTAGGTAATAAAAAATTTTTGCTACAGCACTATTTACATGCAAATGTTGAACGGTCATAAAAAAACGGTAAGTCGATGCAACCGAATGGGCTCGAACTCTGGAGTCAGAGGAGATAGAATCATGAAAAAGCTCAAATATTCTACAGGGGGGTATGGTTATAAGGTCAAGCCCGAAAAA
>SCLG01001399.1:0-15248 GCA_004367875.1 Oikopleura albicans
CACCCAAATTGTGAAACTATCTTTTGTACACTGGGCTTCTAGGAGTTGATTTGCTTCCGTTTCCCCAACGCAGCTCGCCGCATCAAGCGCTAGTGAGACACGTTTATAAACATTTTGGCCATGATTCAAACTCGGCACAGCCTTATTTAGGAAAATACTGAAAATGTAAAAAACTGAAAACTATTTATATTTAAAAAAAACTATGTAGAAAGGAGGGTCTACTTGAAAATTTCAAGTTGAAATCGCCACACTTTTTGTGGCGATTTCAAGAACTACCAGAAACAAATGTACAGTTGTGGACACGAGAACGTGACACTTTTTGATAAACGGTTGTCATTAAAAAATAAAATTAGGAACGGTTGTCCAAAAATGTTACGAGATCTTGATAATCACACGAGAACATGACAATTTTCGACATTTAAAAGTGTCACGTTCTCGTATTCACAACTGTAGTGTAGTGCACATACTGTATAAGATATATGTTAGTTGATATCAGACTAACTGTCGCGATATGTCCGGGAAAATCCAAAATAAACTCATTTGCCAAAATGTAGATCACGAACAAAAAAAAAATTGTCAAAAATTCTAAGTTCATGTTCCAAAATCTCTAAAATGGGATGAAGAAATTTCGTGTTACCATTCTGTGATTACTTTTCTCTAATAAACTTCTCACTGCATCTACTTTTATCCACCACTGTACATTTTAAAACCATAAAAAAAATCTTTAATAAATGTTTGTAAAAAAGTTAAAAAAATTTTGTAGCAAATTTTAAACCTCTGTCTGCGCGACCTAAAATTAAGTAGGTTATTTTATATGGATTCTAATAAGTCACTTATTATAAGTGTTCTTCAATGTGCCGACACTTGATCGGGTCAACTACTGTAAAAATGATATTATAACCAACCCGTAAGCAAACTCAATGCAATTTTGCGCATTTGTATTTTCCTCGAATTTAGAAAAAAAAAACATACTTAGACTTAAGTCTATCGTATAGACTCTATCCTGTTCTGTCTGTCTGATTTTTCTTGCAGGAAAAATTGTTATTAAAAGAAACTTTGATATTACATGCTTCGAATAACGAATAAAATATGGACAAAATTCCATTTTTGTTTTAACTTCTGCACTCCCGCTTATAGTCTCCTGGTGCGTTCGAGACAGTGACATATGGCACTGCAGCTGAAAACCAAAGGGTCGAGTCGTGTCAAATTATTCCAGTAAGTCTGGAAAACCAAAATGAATCTCTGGCTTTTATACTTTTAGAAATTATTAGACACGGTAAATTTTACGTATCATAGAAAAACAACGGCGATAAGCATATCAACCGAATACGAAAACTCGATCAGCGATAACTCTTATAGATTTTGAGCTATGACCGAACTAAATGAAAACTGTGTCATATTGCACTGTTGGGAGCGCAGGAGTTAAATACGACAAAAAAATTCCCCGAATTCTCACCTTCGGGTACCGCCTCAGATATGGTACATGTGATTCCGTCACCAATATATCCTGGATTACAATCACATGAAAAACCATCGGCAGTGTTCGTGCATGTTGCATCCGCATGGCAGTTAGCGGTTAAACAAACGTCTTCGGACTCTTCTGATGTTTGTGTAGGCAATTCTTAATTAGAAAAATAATATACCTTCGGAATGAATGAACAGATTTCTTTTTTCTAGGTTTAAATATGGGATACACAGGGTGCGCAGTTATCTTGCGAAAATTGCCGCTCGTACGCTTATCTTGTGACTTTTCAGAATTTTGTTCTTCGGGATTTATAATAGTTATATGCTATGCCCTGCGCAGTTATTTAGCGAAAAAACGCTTATCTTGCGACTTTTCAAAGACCAAGTTCGCAAGATAACTGCGCACCCTGTGTATACTGTATGATCGCCTACCCTATTACTTTAAAGGTAATAAAATGCGTAGATTAAAAACGTAAAACTTTTGTAGTGCTTGAATGAGCAAGACCCACTAGATGGCTAACTACTGGCGCTACGGAGTCGGTCTGGTCATGTCTAACAATTTCAAAGAATTATTAAAATCAAGCCAACATTTTTTAGAGTCTCAGTATTCAATCGAAAAACCTTATTTCTGCAATTTTAGTAAAATCTTGTTCTTTCCCATGTTATTTTACAAAAACGATTTCAAATAATAAAAATATTCTGTTTAAATAACTTTTTCTTTGAAAACCATTTCTTCATAAAGACTACTGTGCCTAATAAGATCAGTGCGCGTACCGTACAAACAGGCAAAGCATTTTATATCCGGTTGAGTACAGTCAGAGTCGTCCCATTGTCCGGTTGCGGTCATATGTATACATGTTTCATTATCAGAAGTACTATCCGGTTGTGAGGAACCCCAAGAAAAAAAGTTTAAGGGTTCGCCCATAAGGTCGCCCCAAGTTCCGTCGGCGAGCCGTTTTCCATTAATCCAGACTTTCTGAGAATATCCTTCTTCGATTCCACTCATTTCAGACATGATCTGAAATAAAGAATTTGCACCAATATAAATAATCACCGAAATTGTGCCTCCTCAAAAAACCTATAAAAGTCTGGAGAAAAAAATTACAAAAAATATTGTTTTATTATTTTTTGTCTTGTCTACTTTTGCGTTAAAAATTGATTTTGAAAAAATTGACACAGTCAAGGGTCTCAGGATGTGCATGTCTCTCTACATGTGCATGACTTTCTAGGTGTGAATGTGTTCTGTAAATCGAAAATGCACATCTAGAGTCCCCGGACTGTAGTGGAAAATTTTCAAGAGGTTTGATCCTTTTAATAAAAGTTACTTACGACATCATTCAAGAACGGACCACCGATTTTTGCAAGAGATGAAGCCTGATTGGTCGAACATTCCAAATTGGCATCATTGGCTGTTTGAATACTATCGAGACAGAAAACGCGCACACATTTTGTAACACCGCTGTTGGGTTTCCAATTTTCTTCGCAATTTTCTACGAAAACAAAGTGATGTATTTTTACGAAACCAACCACATAATTTTAGGGCGGTAAAATAATTCTTAGCCTTGATATTTCACACTCTAGAATATTTTTCTGATAATTATTTTTCACCCTCATAAAGAGCATCATTTTTTAATAATCCTACGACATTAGCTAATTACACAGAGTAACCAATTAACCGGTCTATTTTCCGTTAACGGCCGATCGCATTTTTTGCGATTTCGCCTACGCATGTCACCGTTAACCGGTCTTTTTGCCGATAACCGGGAGGTTTTCACGAGAAAAGAATGAGATGCCCGTTAACTGGTTATCTTATGTAGTTAGTACTGGTACATGTCTAAACTATAGACTATACATATACGTGAGTTATACCGTGTATCCCACACTAAAAATGCTCGTTTTTATATGTAAAAAGGCCTAAAAGCGAGCATTTTTAGTGTGGGATGCACGGTAGTTATAGTCTACAGTCCTTGCGCCCACAACGCAACGCAATCACTTCCCCAAAAAGGCCAACCTATAGGCTAAAAACCGTTGCATTGTGGGCGCACAGTAGCGTTGTGGGCGCAAGGAATGAATGACTGGTAATTTTATGTGAAAAAACGAATGTGCCATTTAGCACATTTTGCCCCCACAGAATTATTTGGTCACCTGTCAAAAAAATGCTTACCGGTTAAAACTCTAGAGATGAATCCCAAAACAAAAATAGTAAACATTTCTATACTTGTTCACACAATAATGATGGGGAAGAAAAAATCGTGGTGATTTTTATATAAGAATTCATAATTATAAAACTATTGAAAAACATTGGCGTTTTTGATGTATTCAACGTTGAAAAGGGAATTTTGATAATTATCGGAAACAATGGCATTCGGAGAAAGATCAGAATAATTGTCCGGGATTGGGTAATTTGTATTCAAAGATATAAAAACGTTTTGTTTGTTTGCAATTTTTGTACTTGTTTTGTTTCAAAGACAGTTTCCGACAATATTTTCAAAATTATATATTACTTTTTTTGTCGGCACACAACAACGTTAACCCTTCACCGTCAATTTATGTGAATTTGCCATCCAAAATTTGCCTTCCAAACATTTTCAAAACATTTTCGAAACATTTTCAAAACATTTTCAAAACATTTTCAAAACATTTTCAAAACATTTTCAAAACATTTTTAAAACGTTTTCAAAACATTTTCAAAACATTCAAACAAAATTTGTTTTTTTTTAAAGATTGTTTATTGATTAAAAAAAAAAATTGAATATTTTTTTACAAACTTTTGGGAAAATAGTTTTGTTTTAACTCTCAGGGGGAAGGAGGGTAAATAAACACGCACTTAAAAAAATTACAACAATTCGCAATAATTCAAAAAAACTGGTAAACCCAAGATGTAGAGCTCGTCAAACTACGTCGATCTGATTATTCAGAAATTGATTTGAGCCACCAGGGCCCCCTAGAGAGCTGTTTGAAATCTCCAACCTACGCAAAAAAACACCGTCAATCGAATTTTCTCGAAAAGTTGAGGTGGGTCAGCAATACCCGTTTTGCCCTACGGGGCCTTTATATGCCTTAAATCGACGAAAAAAACCAGTTGCGTGTCTATTCACACGCACTTCCCCCTGTGAGTTAACAAACACAAACGGCAACGAACATGGGATTTAAAAAAAAAGTGTTAACAATTAAGAGCCCGTTGAAGATCCAAATTAACTATGCCGATAATTATACGACATTGAATCCAAGTAATTTATCCAGATTACTAATGGCACCGTATTTTAATGGAGCTATGGTATAAATGACTTTAATGACAGGACTAATATTTGCCCGAGGTGAAAAGCACATTCAGTGAAAATTGAGCTTTAGATCTTCAAAATTATTTTTCACCTTTATTGTCAAAAAAAAAAATGTCTGAAAACGACTATCTTGACGATTTGCTCGAGAATTTGACCGAGGCAGAGTTAAAACAACTACAGGTGAGTTCATTATCTAAATAAATATCGAATTATATTGACGAAAATGAAATCTTGAAGAATTAGTCGTCATTTTGATGAATAACAAAAAAAAATGATTTTTTTTTATATAAAAAATGCTTATTTAATGAAAACTAAGGGTCCCAAGTGGCATCTAATTCGTTCGGTCCAAATTTCGACTAAACACCCTTGTGATAAAAAAAATCAGTTTCTCTTTATGTTTTATATCTTCTCATTAAATTTAGGGCGTTTTTGTTCAACTTTTATGGCGCTGCCGTTTTGGTGAAAAACAGTTCTTTTGTCAATATTTCTGAAATTTTCCCAATTCTTTGAAAAAATATTTCTAAAGGACCCCACGGTAGTCAAGCTTGATATAGAAGAAAAAACTGGGGAGATCCAAGCCCTAAATTTCTAGAAAATTGATTTTTTTTAGAAAAAACGTCGTGTTTGCCCATTTTGACCCCTAAGAGTTAAAGTTAGGAAATTGTCATAATGAATTGTTTTGCTCAGTGGATGATGCTGAATCTTGTGTGCAAACTTTTAAAGTGTTTTGAAGACCCCCGATTTTAACCGCGGACACCCTAACCCCACCGTGTGATCTTTTCTAAAAATCTCCCCTTCCACATCTTCGTTTATTTGTTAATTTGAGGGTCAAGACTGGTCTTCCGCAAACGTTGACGAAACAACAATTTCGAGAAAAGAAAAAACTGAGTGGCTCGAGGACTTAGCCCGAAATGCTAAAACTTTGATACCAAAAAGTCAGTCAAAACCAGTTGAAAATTCAATTAATACAAAACAAAATAATGAAGGTGGCGTGTTTACTAATGAATTATTTCTAAATGTAATACACAGGGTGCGCAGTTATCTTGTGAGCAGTTATCTTGCGAAAATTGCCGCTCGTACGTTTATCTTGCGACTTTTCAGAAAATTTATTTTCCGGACTTCCGCCTACGCTCTGAGCAGTTATCTTGCGAAAAATGTTTTTTATTATATAAAGCATGTCTTTTTTCAATTTTTTTTCAATAAAATCAGTTTTTAACTTAAAAATTTTAAGTCCATTAAAGTCAAGTCAGTTTATTTTTAGTGCATTAAGGTCAAGTCAGTGTTTTTGACTTGGCCTTATAACCAGAAGTCCTTGCGTACAATCAAAAATCAAAATCAAGACAAAATCATGCATTATTAAAATACCCGGGAATATAATTTTATAACAAAAAAACCGCCCGAAATTTCGAGGATCAAATTATGCTTAGCAAAAATAGCTTAAACTATGACAATCAAACGGTCGCGTGCAACTTTGCACGAATGGCTCCCTATGGGTTAGTATCCAGTCTCAAGTTAAGACTCTTAACCCGTCGGTTGTACTTTTAAAACATATTTCATGCTTTAACACCCTACCTTTGTTACTATCAAACGACGAAGTCGAAAGAAGCAATGCGAAACAATCCCTAAGGAGCCTACCGAGCCAAAAAGTGAAATCGATAATCTTCTTGATACATTGTCAATGTCCGATGTGGATGCTTTATTAGCATTTGGAAATAAAAATGAGAAGGACTTTGAGAATCCGTTTCAAAAAATGGCAAAAACGAAGTTTAGAAAATCTGAAAGTGGGTGTCAACGACGAAATAGTGCTTCATTAAAAGTGTGCGATTTATCCTCGAACGGTCCAAGGCGGGGTTTTAAACAAGACCATAAACGTGATAAAACTTCAAAATTTTCTAGAATGGCCAATACACTAGGTGCGCCGTTATGTTTCACCCCGTTATGTTACAACTTTTCCCGTTCGTCCCGTTATGTTACAATTTTTTAGCGAAAAATTTTCTGGCGTTTTTTCCTACGCACTACGCCGGTATGTTACAATTTTCCGTTATCTTACAATTTGTACAAAAAAAAACACGTATTGCGCAATATTTTCCCCGTTCGTCTCGTTATGTTACAATTTGTACAAAAAACACGTATTGCGCAATATTTTTCCCGTTCGTCCCGTTATGTTACAATTTTTAATTTTTTTGGCGTTTTTCAGCGAAATCGCCTACGCATTGCGCCGTTATGTTACAATTTTCCGCTATGTTACACTTTTTTTGATTTGGTTTTGTAACATAACGGTGCACCTTGTGTATTATGTCAAAATGTTTCTAGGTGAACATGGCTGCCAAATAACTGCGTAGGGGTGTATTTCTAAATGCAGCTTATTCAAAGTTGAAAAACCCCATATAGTGGTTCCCCAAAAGATTTTGAGGCTATGCTTTCGCATGTTGATAATGATACCGAGCATCTCTGCGTCAACAATATGGCATTATCGGATATATTCCTCGCGCCACTTTTATCTCGAATTCAAGACCTCAAAAATTTGAAAAAAGTCAACGTGGAGAATAATAAATTAACGGAGAAGGGTATTCGACAATTACTGGAAATGTGCATCAAAGAAAATACGAAGGCAATAAGCATCAGCAACCAATTTCAAAATTTTGGCTTCGATACAGGAAATATGTACGAATAATTTGTCGCAGTTATCGGGCTACTTTTACCATGAAAAACCCAGACCGATAACTGTGGAGTCCGAAGTTCGGGCTGCTTAAAAATAAAGTATAGGTCTAGACCCGCCGGATAACTGCGTAGGGGTGTATAAAATTTTGTTTTATCCCAAATTGAGAATTTCTAAATATTAATGGTCGTTAATAGGCGATTTTTATTCGATTAGCTGTTCCTAAATATGAGTTTTCACGGTCTTAACTCTTGTGGGTCACCGTGTGACGATTGACACACAACGACCTATTTGCTCTCATTTCACATAAAAACGGGCTCAAATAGAAAATCGCTGATAGACGGGTCTCACCAAATTTTATGACGAAACTTTTGGAACAAAAAAACGGGGATATTTTTTTCAAGATTCTTCATTTTGGAATACCCGGTTAAACAGTCTTAAAAAAATTTACCATTTAAAAACGGCCATAACGAGCTTGTGTGATGATCAACACACAGTGTGCCTTACGGGATATACGAACATCTATGACCCTCTATAAAAAAGTTCTCAACAAGCGGTTTATAAATAATAGTTAGCGATTAATAGTTTTTTTTTCGAATTTTATTAATTAGTACAAAATAAAGAACAAATGTTTGTCGATTTGATCAAACAATCAGCGTTGACGAATTTCAGCTATAATTGGCGATTTCGCGGTTTACAATTAACCGCCGAAAAACAACTACTCTCAAATGCGAATAAAGTGAAATAAACAAGAAAAGATGATGTTTCAAGAAGCGCATGAAACCTGGTAATCAAGCACGAGAAAGACAGAAATAAGTAAATCGAAGACTGTGGAATATTCACTATGCAAAGACACAACATTTTTAAAACGAAATCTTTTTTGATTATATTTTTGTAAAATCTTAAACATATGTTGTTGTACAATTATTAATAATAAACGGACTTAAATGTTTTGTTGTAAATTATTAAATGAAATCCTAAAATAATTTGTGAGCAGGGCTAGGAAAAGCAAAAATCAAAATAAATATCGTTGAAAGAGACCATAATGGTGGGTACGAGGACTGTAAATTGTCAGTCCTCGTCCCCGAAACAAACAAAACAAATTGAAAAAACTACTCGTTTCGGTGACATCAAGCCTTTTTCAAAGTTCAAAAGCTTAATTATAACTCAAAGTACAGCAGAGTTCTAAAAATACACCGTCGAAGGCACCTACTCACCGTTCCCAATTTGGCAAAAAAGTCTGTTTTTTTTTTGATATTTTATGTTAACTTTTAGGGGGAAGGAGTTTTTGGGAACCCGTAGGGGGAAAATGCGTGTAAATGAACACGCACTTAAAAAAATTACATTAATTCGCAATAATTCAAAAACTGGTAAAGCCAAGTTGTAGAGCTCGTCAAACTACGTCGATCTGACTAAATCAGAAATTGATTTGGGCCACCAGGGCCCCCTAGAGAGCTGTTTGAAATCTCCAACCTACGCAAAAAAACCGTCAATCGAATTTTCTCAAAATTGGGGGGGTCACCAATACCCGTTTTGCCCTACGGGCCTCCATATGCCTTAAATCGACGAAAAAATACGTTGCGTGTCTATTTACACGCACTTCCCCCTGGGAGTTAAAATCTGAGAATTTAACCCTTTTCGGGGACATAATGTTTGAAATTTGTAATAATCAAAAAAAAAATGTTTCCCGTTAAGGGGGCGAGGATTGTACAAGTTGTACCTACAATGAAAGTACCATATTATTATGGTAATGTATTCCTAAGAAAAATAAATAAATGTGTGATAGATGACAAACAGGACACCGGAAATTTAAATAATCCTGTAAATTAGATCAGATTTTCATCAAACTACTTTTTTGCATCAATGGTCATCAAGATTGCAAATATAAACACATTTTTTTAATTTGTCCTGGATTGTTTTTTTAAATTATCGATGCATAAAAAAGTTGAGTTTACACAAAAAAAAAACTAATAATCTGATAAATATTGAATTACAGTTTTTCTAACAATTCAGTATAACCGGTATAAGGGTTCATCCGGCAGGTTTTCTCAGATGGCCGGATAAAACACAAGGGCGTCGGCGGAGTGGCTTGAAAGTGTGCAAAAAATGGTGGCCGGATAAGCGCACGAGCGGGCAAATTGGCCGGATAAACCCTATGATATGACGAAAGTTTGTCCGTCCGGGCATATAAAATGCGTTTTTTATGGTGTCATATGACTCATATGTGTTTGAAGGTTAATGCATAATACATTATCAAGTACGCAACCTGAGGGTTTATCCGGCCAATTTGCCCGCTCGTGCGCTTATCCGGCCACCATTTTTTGCACACTTTCAAGCCACTCCGCCGACGCCCTTGTGTTTTATCCGGCCATCTGAGAAAACCTGCCGGATGAACCCGTCCGTCCGGGCATATAAAATGCGTTTTTTATGGTGTCTCATTCTATTAAATGTAACGGCAGTGAAAACTAACATAGATTAATCGATTACAAAGTCGGGGAACAAATAAAAATTTTGTTTCCGTAATGAATATTAATTTGTCATTTATTGGAGCTAGGAAACCTCAAAATAGAGGTTATTTGCAATTAATAGTTTTCACGCACATTTTTTTCTAAAAATTCCGTAGGTTAGAACACAGCGATAGATGGAACGGACAAACTTCCGTCCGATGGGTTCAGGGAACTGTTCAAAATATGTGTTCAAAAGTTAAACAAAAAAAATCTCTCCGAAATAAGTGTTTGTTAACAGTAAGCCGCGAATCTCGCGACCATAAATACGTGTACTTCCTAAAAGTGAAAAACTTTTCTCCTAAAAGCCCTTTTTTTAGTCTGAACGATGTGCCCTCGAATATTTTTTTTCTTGAAAATCGTTTTAAAATTCCCCGAAAACGTTCCTGTAAAATGTTGCGAAAAATTACGGTGCCTGATTATGCTGATTTATTGGAGAAATGGAGATTAATGTATGCTTTTGTACACTCCCCCCTCATGATAAGGGCCACTTTTGTCTCCTGAAATAGTGGCCTTTATTTTGGGGTGGCCCTTATTATGAGAAATGGTGGCCCTTATTATGGGAAAGTGGATTTTTTTTCAGACAGTCTGGTAAGTAATTCACTCAATTTTTCATGTATTTTTCTTACTTTTTATAATTTGTTAACAACGTTTTGAATCGTTATTATGATTCGTGTTCAAAAAGGTCAAAAAAGAAAAAAATAGAAAAAATGTAGCATGAATAATAGACAAAAACTAAAATCTCTCATAATAAGGGCCGCCCTTTACACCGTATTTTGGCCCCTGTTATGAGTAGAAAAATATTTTAAGTGATAATGGCCCCTATTATGAGAGATAAATGCCCATTTATTGGCCTATTTTGGCCCTTATTATGAGAAAAAAAACCTCTTTCGTCAAAAAGTGGCCCTTATTATGAGAAAGTGGCCCTTATTATGAGAAAGCGGGCCAAGCAGCCCCTTATCGTGGGGGCCCTTATCATGAAGGGGGAGTGTACAAAGAGATCTTCTTTTTCCTAAGTCGGGATTATGTCGGTTTCGTAAGTCTTTGAAGATTGTTATAATTTCCAAAAAAAATTTAATCGAGATTTTACCGAGAGTGAAACGGAAATAGAGCAAGTTTGTTTAGGGAAAAAAGTTTGTTTACTGCAAAAAAAGGTTACTAAAAAGTGTATTCTAGCTAATCAATAACCCGAATAAAAACCGTTTGCTGCACCTTGCGCCCGAAACAGCTGGCGCATTTCCATTGGTTGTATATTATCACGAAAAGACATTTTTGATTTCTATCAGATTAAAAAAAAGAGAAAGTTTTTAGATGAAAATTTTATATTTTTCAACGGCAATTGTTGGCCTCAATCTGAGATTTGAATGCAATATAAGGATAGCTATACATTTATTATATATTAATTGTTTAGATAACCACCCAACCAGTTATCTTAACGGTTTTGCTCAAAAAGATAATAAAATTTTGTTAAGATAACTGGGTAGGGCGGTTGGTAAGATAATTAGAAATGACGATAAGTTTTGGTCCAGAATGGTTTAAGAATTATCTTTCCAAACCAAATAAAAAAGAAAGATAACGGCATAGTGCGGTGGCTAATATGCCAAAAACGTGAGATAAAACGGGATCAAGGGCAACAATTCAAAGATAACGGGGTGAAACATAACAAGTTCAAAAACACACAACAAGGTGAAACATAATAGCGCACCTAGAGTTAAGTGTTATCGGTAACTACGCCAATCTCTGTTATCGGGCTATCCCTTTAAAGCCACACAAGAAGTGGCCGAATGTGTCAAAAATGGACGTCCCAATTTCCGCACAAACATGAATTTTTGCCACAATGGTCCGAAATTTATCATGGCATAAACGACCATAATTTTTGTCGACGGGTTAATCAAGACGATGCGTGGTGTTATACAGTTGACCCAGACGTTCGTTGGGAATATTGCGCCGGGTGTTGGGAACCAAAAAATCTAATGCCAACCATATCGCTAGGGTGTCCAATTCGAGCTCGAAATAAAGCCCATTTTTCAACGCCGAATTAGTTTTTTTTCTGCAGTATTTTGTGCAGAAGAACGTCCGTATCCGGTAAAACTGAGAATAGTTACCGGTAGTGTTGGTGAACGAAGAAAATAACCGGTTTTGCGTGAAACGTGTTTTTTTACTGTGTCTTAAAATGTAAAAAATGTACAGGTAGATTCTGAAAAGAAACGTAAAAATAAATATGAAGAACAAAAATATCGTAATAAATTTTAGAAGTTACAGGGGGTCGCCAAATAAGGGTCGGTTTCGTGTAAAGACCCTTATATGGCCCAATAATATTTTTCTTGAAAAAAAACGACCCTTATTTGGTGCAAGCGACCTTTATTTGGCGAATGCGACCTTTATTTGACGGGCCCTTACTTGGCGACCCTCTGTATAGCTTTTAGGGCCATAAATTTCAGTTTAAAATAAATAAGCCTAAAGTTTCCCGAAAAAATATTTTGTACGGCTAATTCTGAGAATCAGTTTGGACACCCTAAATGCCGCCGGCTTTAATCAATGAAATCGAACCAACGGTTTTTGAACCAACCCTAATTGGATCATTAATATCAGATATTGCACCCACAACCACAACTACAACAACAACCACAACATCAACGACGACAACCACTACAACCACGACGACGACAACTACAACAACAACGTCAACACAGTTGATGACGACTTTAATGACCCCTAGCGTCGAAATTGTCTGTAATGACGGAAAAGTTGCACAGTTAACGCCACCGGTGGAGTGTTATACAGTTCTGCCGATAAAAAACAAATTAATATTCAGTACAGGGTTAAAAATAGTTAATCATATTTAATCATAATTTTATTTTATTTTTTTTTTGATAGATTTTTTGATCAATTTTTAAAAATTTTTTGGGGAAATTTTTTAAAGAATTTTTTTTAAGAGAAAACTTTTATGAGTTTTTTTGGGGAAATTTTGTAAAGAATTCTTTTTTGGGGGGGAAAAATTTTTATGAATTTTTTTTTATTGAACATTTTCTCTTTTCCTTGATACATTTGCTGTATTCAATTTTTTGATCAATTTTTGAACAATTTTTATGACGGGGACACAGGGACACATGGTGGGGACCAATAAATACGAAAAAAATTCTTCGAATTGGTCGCCAAGTCCAGTCTATAACACCAATCGGCGACCATTTGGTCGCCAAGTCTTATTTTAAACAACACAGGGCGACTAAATGCTTGCCAAATATTGTGGTCCCAAAACTACGCGAAAATACCCAAATGGACGCCAAAATACGAAAATTCCTATTTTCTGAGAAAAATATTTTTTCAAATAGTTTTTCTCAAAATTATATAAAAAGTAGTAAACATTTTGATACCTTGGTTCCAGTGGCCAAAGTTACAACCAACTGTCGGCAGATGTGACTTTACCAATTGCGCACAACACTCAGGATTTTGCCTTATTATTACAGTCCGATGCCTCACTACACAAATTTTCGGCGGATTCGTCTCTCGTGTCCTACAACCGAATGGATGATCGAAGTATCGTTTTAACCCCCGCAATCGATTTTCTTTTTGGGACAGCTTAGGGTGCCCACCGTGCTTGCTAGATTCAAGACTAGGAGTCCTAGTCTAAGACGATCTAAATTATTAGATTACGAGATTTTGACATTTTACAGTGAAGTTTGCTTAATTTTAATTTTCAGAATTAAAATTTTAACTCCCAGGGGGAAGTACGTGTAAATAGACACGCAACTTGTTTTTTTTCGTCGATTTAAGGCATATGGAGGCCCCGTACGGCAAAACGGGTATTGGTGACCCCCCTCAACTTTTCGAGAAAATTTCATTGACGGTGTTTTTGCGTAGGTTGGAGATTTCAAACAGCTCTCTAGGGGGCCTAAATCAATTTCTGAATAGGCAAATCGACGTAGTTTGACGAGCTCTACAACTTGGCTTTACCAGTTTTTTGAATTTTTGTGAATTTTTTAAGTGCGTGTTTATATACACGCATTTTCCCTCTACGGGTTCCCAAAAACTCCTTCCCCCTGAGAGTTAATCGTGTACCCTTAAGCGTGGACACCCTGTGATAGCAAAGTCACACGCTGTCCAAATTAATGCGGTCACAATGAGCGCGGAAACGGATTTAACCGCCTGGCTTTGCCCGGACTCAACCCACAGCTTTATTGCGGATTGTCAAGAGGAAATTGAAGAAGAAGTTCTAAATTGCCCCTCATCATGCTGGACCTATAATAATGAAACCGAAACCTGTTATCCAAAAGTCGGGTCATTTAATTTGACTTGTGCCGATGACGGAATTGGGATTAAATTTGACTCTTGCCTTATTCCCGATGCTTTTAACTATTGGTCAACAGCAGGGTACAGTACTATTAATTTTTAGCTACAGTTGGTGCGCCCACAACGCTACGCCCCACAACGCTACAGTGCGCCCACAACGCTACGGTTTTTGGCCTTTTTGAGTTTTTTTGTTTGTTTGAGCCTATACCCTGTAATGCATTTGGTGATCGGTGCACCCACAACGCTACGCTTTTTGGGGAAGTGATTGCGTAGCGTTGTGGGCGCAACAACTGTAGCCTAAGATTTAATGCCTCGTGGCGCCCTAAAATGCACTTAATTTTGAGTTTGCAGTATTTTGTTTTTTTGACAAAAGTGTCCTGAGATAGATCAAGGCTAATTACCCGAGTAAACCCACAGCCAAAAGTCGGGTCAACAGTCGGGCCAAAGTCAGCAAGGACGTGTCAAAATCCGAAGAATACTCGGGTCAAAGTCAGGTGCAAAAAATTTTTTACTCGGTTCAAGTCGGGTAAACTCGGGTCTGATTATGTGCCGGTTGAGTAGACGATTTCTGCTCGTGTCTAGATTCCACTTCGAATTCCGAGTTCGACAATGCTGACAAAAAAAAAAATTTAAAAATTTTTAGCCCATCAAAACGGTTGATTTGCGGTGGTACAAAACATGCGGGTGAAAGATTTTGGACATTTTCTGAGTTAGTTGATTGCGACTGTCGGATTAGCGGAGACGCCGATTCAATTCTCATCGATTTTGACGTTTTCGGAGTTCAAAATGCTCTGCTTAATTCCGATCAGGTACTTCAGTGTCCCAAGTTTATAGCAATTTCCAAGAAAAAGTTATAAATTTTTTTTTTCATGAAAACTGTACTTTTTGGGTTATCAGAATGTTTGTAGTAAGGGCCAGCTGGCGCTGCATGCGACCTACAGACTACTCCAAACACATCAAAAATTTTAATCGAAAAAATTTTATTTTATTTTACAATTTGAAGTGAAATTTGAAAAAAAAAATTGACTAAATTATTTTTTTTTTAATTTT
>SCLG01001400.1:0-13988 GCA_004367875.1 Oikopleura albicans
TCGGGACAAAAAGTTGCTTAAAAATATGTGAGATTTGGTGCTTGTATTTTTACCGACTTATCGGTTTATCATTTTTTCTTTCGGTGCGTAGCCGAAAAAATATCGCCAACGTTTGGTGACCCTTAACCCGTTGTATTATTTTATTTAGATTTTTGGGCGACCACCATTATCAACATAATTATATTTTACTATTCTTGAAATAGACATTATAAGCTACAATTCATAGATTAAATGAAGTCCATTTTTAATGCCGAATAAGTTATCAACTAATGAAAGTACGGCGTGAAAAGGTGTTCAAGATTTTTGACCAGAGACTTCCTAAATCTTCATTGCATCTGTTCCTCAAATCATTACGTTTTTTAATTATTCTTTCATCCATAAAATATATGTTCTTATTGTATTGCACTGGTTCTTGGTACATTGAGCTCATTCCTCTAATCTTCAAAGCAAACTAATTACCCTGAGTCCGGGCTTAACCCTGGACCGTACATCAGTGACGCTTAATTATTTTTTTGAATTTTAATTCTTTAATATCTCTAGTACTAGGGCAAAAGATACAAATTGTCGGTTTATTATGAGGCTAATGAAGGGCATTAAAGATCGTTTGGCAAACAATTACAATGCAAAAAATATACTGGTAACAAATTATTAAAGATCGAAAAATACTGTGTATGACCCCAGTCATACGCTGTAGGGTCCCGGGTTAAGTTAACTTTTTGGCGGAAATGTGTAAACCTATGTCACATAGGCCATGTGTAGGGACATCTACACACAATAGTACGTTGACTTGATTTTATTGAAATATACCCGATAATATTTGTTAAAATAAATTAGAACCATCTGATTTAAACGTTTTTTTATGCAAACGTTTTTTGGTCATATTTTCATAAATATAAGTTGTATTCAAAAATCTCATTCACGATTATATTATACTTGTCGTGAATGAATTTTTTGATTATGTTTAGTAAATTGACTTTCTTGATGTGTCCAGAAAAAATAAAAAAGTTATGCATTCGCGTCTAATAATGGAAAATTTAAATTACCTGAGGTATTAACTGAAAACTAAAATTTTAGGCAGGTTAAAATCGTCAATAATTTTTAAGCGTAAAAATGTTGGATAAAGAATTTGTGTATGTATTTTTCCTCAAGAAAATGAACTGCTGTTAATTTGGATTTTTTTTCGAAAAAGTTGTGTGTTTCTCGGAAATTTCACACAATCAAGTTTCTTCTTAGTAAACTGTTTTTGATCATTCGGGAAATTCCACGAAAAAACTTTTTTTGTAAAATATCATGTACATACCGCAATGATGTATAAAAAGGAATTCTTTTAAATATGAAAATCTGACGCTCCAGTTTATCGAGAACCATACAATGTTTGTGTTTTTTTTTTAATTTTTAAGCAGATATTTATTTGCAGTTACACCAAAGATCCATGGCATTCGTCGGCTCCAAAGCATTCCTCTTTCACATATGTTTGTGGCGCCGTAAACGTATCACTTGACACGGTAAACTCATCGTCATCATTCAAAATGAAAACTGCTTCGAACCAGAATGACAGCCAACCTAATAATACATATAATATGTAAGATATTATATCTTATTAACCGTTCAAAGTGTCAAAAGTGTTGAAATTGTATCAACGCCATCCGAAATAAAGTTTGGAAACCTTTTCGCACTCCATACTGAAGTCAAGGCAAGTATGGAAATTATGACGTGACTTATTTTTGATTTACTTAAAAAATTGGTAATTTGTGATTGTTTTTTTGGCTTTACGTTTTCCCTAAATTCCTATTGTCTAAATACAGTCAGAGATCACTTATGCTAATTATCTATTCTATTAACAATTGTGGAAACCAAATCGTAAAAAAACTCTTATCGTTTTTGTTAAATTACCCATTTCGCAAAACTTTTTGCCAAAATTAACGAGAAAGGGCCGAAAATGCCACTAAAGGGGGAAATACCCATATCGACGATATAATATCGTAACATTTTTTGGATGAGAAAGTGTTACGATATGGCTTCCAGAAATGTATTTATCTACAAAATCAAACATTTTTTCATTCTTGGGTTCAGGAGCAAATTCAAACGCTCGAGAAAATGACGATGGATGAACCGGTGATTGGCGATATACCTGTTTCGACGGAAACGCAACTAAATCAACATCTGAACAAGCTTCAAGAAGAGCACGATAGGCTCAATTTAGAATATACAGAAGTTGTGAGTGAGGATTACAAAGTTCAACTATATTCCTAGGTCTAGATTTCGAGATTTTAACTTCTGTCATTCCACAAATCTATTCACTGCTAAAATTTTGAGAAATAAACACAGCTTCACCAAAACATAGTGTTTTTCACTGTCTTAGCCAAACCGATGGGAACAAATTGTCACATTTATAGCAAGCTTACTTTATAAAATTTCTACTGGGGCTTGTGTTTATAAAGTCTGGCATTTTAACCACTATAAGGTCAGTTGTTTTGCACTAAGGTCATGTCATTTTTTAATATAAATCTTATCTTAAATTTTTTTGGCGTAAAGCCCCCTTTTTTCTAATAGATATCCATAATGGAAATCATGTTTTTTAACACTTTTTTTCTATAAAATTATGATTAGTATACGCTATATTATTTATATATTGACATCATGACATTTTTTAAAGTGCAGTAAAATCGAGCCATTTTTTCTCGACTTGTCTTGATAACTAGTAACAGTCAAGACCTTTTCAACTTTTTTGATATTTATCATATTTATGAAATTGACAAGAAAAAACTCTTCGTTATTTCAGACCGTTATAAGTTATGAGTCTTCTCACAGCACTTTGGATATTAAAATTAAAATAAACCTTGTGATGGTACATTCGTCTCATATCGGTAAACCGATTCGTTGATTTGCGTTGCTCTTTTTCGAAAGACTTTGACGGGCCTTAGTAGGACTTCTTGTTTCATTTGCGTAGTTTCATTTTTGTCGCTTTCCCACTCTCCTGGTGGGATCCATGGTTCCAAAGGAATTGTCCACCGATAATCACGGCGGTGCATTGGGACCAAATTGTCCTCAACTGTCTCCGAATATCGAATGTAGACGGCAACTGGTTTCATGTCGGATTCGATCGTTAATTCACCCCAAATTAATGAGTCTTCTGTGTGTTTGAAATCATAAGTTATGATTCATAACTAAAGGGTTTTCTTGGTTAAAAGGTCTCATTTTGGCCCCAAGTCCATTTTCTTACAAAACGCCTTAATATGAGGCCAATCAAGTTTTTTTGTGCAACAAATCACGTTTTTTGTTAGTTTTTTGGGAAAACAAGATAGGCTGCGTAGATGCATCAATCCTTATTTTGTAATTTTAACATAGAATCGCGTCTTTTTCCTTGAAAATTGTTATACTAAAGTGATACTTCTGAATAAGTACTTAACTCGGTCACGTTTTTGCGTAGGTCGGGCGATTTTTTCTTTTGTCCATAACTTCGGAATAAATAAAGCTAGAATGAAATTCCTGGGTGGAAACTTTGAAAATAATCAAAATGAAATCGATATATGAAAAAGGACANCCTTAATCATTGAGTAAAAAAAAAATTAAAAAAGCCATAATGTAAATAAAAATCTCTTCTAGTTCACTATGATGAGATATTTTTATTTTTTAACTCCTGGGGCGCGTCCGATTTTTAAACGCGAGACCTGTCGGTTTTCACTGTATACCTTGCAGTGTTAAACGTGAAGCGAAGCGGCGAGCGAAAATTGAAAAGCGAAGAAAACGGCGTAATGACTCATCGAATGAGAATCTGACGCGAAGATTTGAGTCGATGGCATCAAAATATCTCACATTGGGAAAAATTCGTAAAAAAATTAAAAGATAAATGTAACATACATGTTTTACATATTATATTTTTTTGCAATATGTTAACCGAATCGACCATTCCGAATGGTGGAATAAGGAAATAGGAAACTAAACCAATAGAAAATCAGTAGATCAGGTTTCGCGAAATTTCGAAGAAAGTCTATCAATCAAATTACGTCATAATTACAGAAGGTAGAAATAAGGCAACGAAGAAAATGGGGACCAAAATCGTGGATTTTCGGGGCGCCGCAAAATTTTTACTCAGGTAAGATTTTTTTGTAAACTCAACGGCACTGAATTATTGCTAATGGTAAATTTCAGACTTTTCTGCACGGAAAAAATTATAATTTTTTGAAACATACATAAATTGTAATGAAAACATCAAATGTGTGGTAAAAATGGACATTAGTAATGTCACATTACTAATTACAGTCCTTGATTCGATAAGGGGCGCTTCCATTACGGATTCCATTACGGATTATTCCATAAGGGGCGCTTCCATTACGGATTCCATTATGGATTATTCCATAACGGCCGTTTTTTTGTTAACGTATTGAAAAATGAGGCATTTCAATGCAACTGTCAGAAATTAACGATTATATTACAAGACTGGCATACAAATCATGGAATAAGTCGTAAAATAAACATTTTAAAATTAAATAAACCCTTTTATTTGAATTTGTCCGAAATTAACTCCCTGAGGGAACGTAATTCCATAACGGCCGTTTACCCCACAACGGCCGCTTTTTTCGAGAACCGAAAACGGCCGTTATGGAATCAAAGACTGTACTAAAACCGACCTGACCTTATAGGCTTTAAATTATAACCAGAGATGCAAAAGTTCTGTTTTTTTTTGCAGAACTTGAAATTTTTAGAACAGAACGCCAATAGAACAAAAGAACGCAAGAACACCGTTCTTGGCCATTTTCCCATCTAGAGACAAAACAGAACGGCCATTTAGAGCGTTTTTTCGTTCTATTTAAAAAAAGTTCAAAATGACTCGTTTTTTTTACTGATAAATGTACAGAACGAACGAATGTTCTCTTAAATAGAACGTTTTTTGCGTGAAAAAATACTATCACATGAAAAGAACGTTCTATTACCATCACACGAAAGTTGGAGAACCATCACAAATTAGAACGAGCGTTCTGTTCTGAAATTTAGAACCGAACTTTTAAATCTCTGGTTATAACCGTCAAAATGTCACCACCATTTTATTATTGACTAAATGGAGGATTTCTGAAACGCGAAAAACTTTTTTTCGGACTCAAATTTAACTTTTATTTTGATTTTAGGATGACTTTCGGACAGCTGTTGACAAATAAATCGAAAAGCAGCGAATAGTTGAACGAAAGGCGGCGGTTACTGTAAAGCAAGTCCAGGCCGAAACGAAGCGCACCGATGAATTACAGGACAAAATTTGCGACATTGATGAAAATCAGATAATTGAACATGAGCGTTTGACGTACCCACAAAAATGCTAAATACACCACGGGATGAAACGTCCTCATGGAGTTTACCGACCGAGTTTGACGATCTCACCATTCTAACCGGGCAGAAAGCCGAGGATATTTTGCAAAAAAAAATCGAGAACTCATGGAGGTTAAATTGCAACTCGAAGAGTATGTGCTGGCCTAAGAAAAAAAATGGTCGTTTTTAGGAGAACTCAAAAGTTACTTTTTTTGGAACAAACACTCCGGGAAAACTAAGACATCTATTGTCAATACGGTATTTAGAAACGGTTTTGGGCATGGAACTGGAAAATGTTGAAGCTACAAGTTTGGAAAATTTCGACCGAAAGAACCGGTAATTACAGGTTAAACATACAGAAATTGCGAAATCTCCAAAACAAATTCGATATCTTTTTTAATTGGGGTCATATATGCAGAAATTTTAGCCCCAACATTTTCCAGTTCCATACCAAAAACCGTTTGTCAAAACCTGTCATGGTTTTCCTGGACTCTTTCTGCCAGAAAAAGTAATTTTTGGGTTGTCTTAAAAAACGACCACAGTCCTTACTCCCATAAAGGGAAGTCGGAGAAGGCCCGTTTAAGGACGGGTATGGCTGGTTGTTTACAAAATAATCTAAAAATCAGGAAAGTGGAGATTAGACATACTTGGTGTCGTTAAATTAGCTAATTATGGTTTGCTAAGCACAATAAAGTCCTTTCAAGTTCATTTGGGGAAATAAATCTAGAAAATTTCGACGTTTGAAGATTTCGATCAAACACGATAATGAAAAAAATAAGCGAACTATTTATCAAATTAAAGTATTATGAAACAACTTGTTTCTGTATTATTTCTTTATTATAGTAGTCTATAATGTCCAAAAGTCTAGTAAAACATGTTTGATTGCAGAATTCTGCTAAATAATATTACAGGAGAGACTTTTCACTCACTATTATGCGTTTTTTTTGAGGTAATTTTTTCATACCGTATTTTTATTTTTAAGCAGTTTTGGTGTTATCTATTTTATTTTTGTTTTATTAGTTGCTCTGAAACCAGGCGCACAAAACTGTGTCGGCGATTATTGATATCTGTTTTTATTCATTAATTTTCAAGGTCATGAATGTCGCGCATTTGCTCATTTTTTCGTTTCTCTTGAATATTTTTTTTTATCAGAAATTTTTCCAAAAAATCGGAAAAAACAGTTTTGTGCGCCTTGTCAAGGCAAACCGTTCACAGAAAATAAAAACTCAATATCGTCAAAATTGTAAAAGTTTATCCAATATCCGATTTGATTTTAGGCCAAGTTGACGGCCATGTGGGTAGCCCGTGGTAATAATTAGAGACAAATCAAATCAACTACCTGATCCGAGGACTTTTCGAGAGTATTTTGCAAAAAAGTACATAAAAATTGATCGTGTAAAACGTCTGTTATGAACACTTTTCCGACACGTTATGTTTGTACACAACAGGCCCTACCCGTCCTTAAGTAAGGACTGTACAAGATTTCCCATAAGTTTCAGAAATGTGCTTTTTTTGAATAAACCCCTTTTGAATTTAACCAGGAAATTCCATGGTCGGTTTTTTAGCCTACTCCAATTTTGCAAGGATTTCTAGAGCGGTTATCGGACATCTGGGGCTTTCGTCAAAAATTCCTTCTTTCATATAACCAGTCCCATGACAGAGCAGCCCCGCGTGCGTATAACCAGTTCCATATCACAGCAGCCCCGCGAAGCGGGGCTAAGAATGCGCGTATAACCAGTCCCTTGACAGAGCAGCCTCGCGAAGCGGGGCTAAAAACGCGCGTTTAACCAGTTCCATGACAGAGCAGCCCCGCGAAGCCGGGCTGAGAGGGTACGTATAACCAGTTCCACGACACAGCAGCCCCGCGAAGCGGGGCTGAGAATGCGCGTATAACTAGTTCCATGACAGAGCAGCCTCGCGAAGCGGGGCTGAAAGCGCGCGTTTAACGAGTTCCAAGACAGAGCAGCCCCGCGAAGCGGGGCTGAGAATGCGCTTATAACTAGAATTGTTCTATAATAACCCGGAAGCCTAGGCCTCAATCTATAAAATATTTTTTGACGAAAGCCCAAGATGTCCGATAACCGCTCTAGAAATCGCTTGCAAGTTTGGAGTAGGCTAAAAAAAGCGACCCATACAAATTTGATTTAATCGGGGTTTTTAAAATCAACCAATAAACTTGAATAAATCTTTTAAGGGAGAAATCTTGCGTGCCCGAATTTGGCATACCAGATCAGATGGACAAATGCAACCGAAGGCGACGCCGGGATTATCTGATATAGTCATTAATAAAGTCAGAGTTGGCCGGAGAACCGACAAATGTTCATGAGCAGAATCCAGTTCAATTAAAAGCACTTAATAAGAAGGTAAAATACTTAACCCACTCATATAGGACGATAAGTTATGGTCCATAACAGATAAATCACGTTTTTACAAACTAGACATTAAAAAAATTAGATCACGTTTGTACAAATTGGACATTAAAACAAGTAAAGCGTATTTATTTGTGATAAATTGTAAGAACAATTTTATTATTTCAAGTTTAAATCGAAATTACGAAATATCAAAATTTCTAGAATTTGATGATTAAATGAACGTGGCCATGCCCTTAAGGACGGGTCACTACCGTTCTGTACAAATAAAACCCAAAAACTAGAAAACTAGATTTTAATAGTACTTTTATTTGTTTTATAAACTGGTTAAGGTTCTACAGGGGAGGGCTTGATAAGGGACGGTTTGCGAATTTCAAAAAAGCGTCCCTTGGCACGCTGTCCCTTATCACGCCCTCCCCCTGTACCACAATTATGAAGTACAAACAAGTTCATTATGGATGAATTACGTTCAAAATAACGTTTTAAAAATACGTTCAAATTCCAAAATGAAAAAACCATCCATCAAATTTCCAAAAAATCTGATATTAATTTGTGTTTTTTTTTGATCTTTGTTATAGTAATCAAAAAGGTCAAACGACATAGTGGGTGAAGTTTGGTTATATAATTATATCTAAATCTCAGAAGATTCATGATCAAGAACTTTGAAGAGCGCTAAAATTTAGAACAATCACACTTTTGAACGGTTCGTTCTGTTCTGAAAATTATAACAGAATTTTTACATGTATGATTACCTCATAAGGATTGACTAAGATTAAAACAAGAAAAATTATCAATAACAACAATATCACAACGCCCACAACAAATTTTGTCATATTCTCAAAAGAATTCGCCAACGTGTGGGTTGTTCGTCATCAAAATATTGAGCCAATCAGCGTCGGCCTATCAAAAAAAAACAAACATGTGGATTGTTTCGAGCAATTGTTTCGTTTTTTTTTTATCTTTTTATCTTATTTAATCCTTAGATTTTTCTAGTCTTACTTAGATACCATCTGAATATTTTTCAACGGAAAATATATTCATACTGAAATTTGTCAGAACGAAACGCATAGTGCGTGACTAGAAATCTGTCAGGAATAAGTACTTTTTCACCGCAGCGCCGTATGCGCGGGCGGTTAAATAGAAAATTCCAAGCGAAGCCTATTGGCTCATATTATTTTCAAACGCTGTTCTATTAGCTAGCTTATTAGCTATGCAACTATCACGCAACTATGACTCGCCGTGTAGCTGGCAATACATTGTACATATAAAGTTTACATTTAGTTTGACCGCCCTGTATTTCCGTTACCGACACCAATTAAGACTACCAATAACGCACTTTTGTTATGTCAAGTTTTCACATAAATTCATTTTGCTAACAACATATTTACTTACGGAAAATTTGCGATTTTTCCGAAATTTCGAAATACCAGACATATTTTTGCCACTCATGATACCAATCTATTAAAATGTTTAACATTATTGTACTTGATCAAACAATAGTCTTTCGAAATACATATTTATAGATTTATCATATTTACAGCCAAAATAAGGAACTTATTGAAGTACTAGAACTAATTGAACTAAACGGAAAAAATAATAGGATGCCAAAAAAAATCTATATGTACATTATCTCTATGACTATTGTTTTTCCAGTATGAACAATCACTGTTCATAACACAGGTGGTACGATTTGGTGTGCATTTACACGGACCTCGTCGTCCAAAAATCATACCAAGTTCGACAGTGCCATCTAATCGCAATTCCAACTGCAACATGTGCATTTTCCGAGTGCCTGGAATTGGGCGCGTTGGAATAACTGAATATATAATATTTAATGTGTAGTTGGGTTTTTTTATTCAATTGTAAGCTCAGCCTATCGTTTTGTTTTTAATAACAATCATTTAAGAGCATGTTTGTACAGTATTTTTTTTGTTTCGCTAGAAACAGGACTAGTAATCCAACGCTCTTAAACTTATTTATCTTGTTGTCACCAGTAGAATTTGTATTACCTAAACGATCGCCAGAAAACCATTTGATGTTTCGTACTCGAAGGCTGAAACCTCTCAAATCTGGTTTATTGGAAAGCGGGGCACCGTAACCCGGAAGCGACTGGAGATATTCAACTACTTGGTATGCCGATTCCAATCCCATTGAATTATCTGGCGAATCAATTGCTGCACACTGATTCACGAAAGCTCTCACGTCCCGTTTTGGTTGGCCATGACACGAGTCAATTTCGCCCTTGTACAGTGTTCATGGAGGCTCATAAAAGATATGGGGTCGCAGAGGTAGAACTTTAAAGATTGTAAATAATAATCCGGGTAAACACAGCGGTTTGTTTAGGGTGATATGTTTTTTTCGATTTCCGCTTTTTTTCTGTTTTTCTCTTTTTTTTTTCTAGTAACCGGAAATTACCACAAATGAAAGAAAATAAACATATTGAAATTTGTTATGAGTCTCGAAGAGCACTGTGCCTTGCCATGACCAGAAGCCAGTTTCGCCATTCGTACCACTCCCAGTTTTCGACCATTCGCATACTCGCTGAATAGTGTCGGGAAACATCCAAGGACGTATTGGGACCAATTTTGACTAGTTGGGTTTATATATGATATCAATTATTTAGAAACTGACTTAAGTTAATGATGAACGTTTTGATAATTTCAATCAAATATGTCAAAAAATGACACCAATTCGCAACGCAAAAATTAAATATATTATATTATTTATATTAAAATTAAATATAAACTTATTTTATATCGATAGTTTCATAAAACATATTTCAAAGCCCGACCTTTCCGCTCCATCCACAAAAATAAGGACATCTTTTTTATACCCACACGTCTTCGCCACTTCTACCAACACATGATACAATGAATCCATCGTGAAACTGTGGTCTTTGGGAACATCACCTTCCGCCAAATTGTGAAAATACATCTTCACCAAATTCCCATCCAGATCTGTTGTCCAAGCTATAATGGATTGCATAGGAAACCCTTTCTTCTGAAACCACATATCTTGAGTTTCATACCCAAACTTTCGCTCCACTTCCATCGCTAATTGTATATTTTAACAATCAAACACATTCTTGATCAATATACTATCTAGATACCACTTTTATGTATATAAACTCTTATAGATAATATCACTTCAATTTGATCTTAATTTATCAATAGTAAGTTGATAGAATGATTTTATGGCAATGAATTTATGGATTTCCTTGAAAATTATAACTTATGACATATAAATTGATGTTATATAAAAATTTATCCAATAGTAAGTTCAGTAAACGTATAAAGTTAACGTACCATGATCTAGCGTCAATATAACAGTGTCCCGACTCCCGTGTTCAGTGATCGATTTGAATGTCATATCGATCTCGTCAGTAATTTCCTGCTTTCTGACAAGGTGGTTAGCAAATTTACCACCGGTTCCACCACGTTTTCCAGCTCCAATAGCAAAATTTGCAACGGTCTAAATAAAATGTTTTTCTCCGAGATACATTCCGTGATACTTCAGAAAATTTATGTAATAAGTCCTTCGATAATAAAATCATTAAAAGTTTTTTTTATTTTATAACTGATAGGCTTGAAATCTGGAAAGTTTTATTTAACTCGAATTCAGAATTTCCAGAAAGAAATTGTTGACTATTTTTTTACGGATTATTTAAATATGTTTACGATATATAAAACTAACCTGTAAAAAGTTGTCAAAACTAACGGTTTTTGTCGTAAGAACTTGACGATTTTCTTCACTTTCGACGGTTATAAAATTGACTTGTTCGTCAAATATATCCTCAAGTGGACACAACAGTGATCGTTTGAATTTTTCAACTGCATGATCCAGCGAACTGCACAATGAGCAAACTCCTTCCAAACAGTTGCGCGTAACAGAATCACAAACGGCCAGATTTCCAACATCCTTTTTATCAAAGCTATTGCCAAACCGACCACAATGCTTAATGGACTTTGCCAAAAAATCTGCCATTAGACACAGTCGACACAGACAAGTCTGCAACGCGGATTCGTCGGCCTCTTTGATATGGGGAAGATGTCGTTCCAAAATTTTGTAAAGCGATGATATCGAAACATCCCGTGCAGTTTCACGTCGAAATTGGTTGATAATTTCGAAAAATGAAACGCGTGCTAAAATGTTATGTTATTGGAGTTTATAATGATAAGTTCATAATGGTAAAACTACTGCTCAATAGTAAAACTTATTTAATATGCGCGCATATATGCGTCAAATAATATCTACAAAAGTCATAGTATTACGTACCGAACCGAACATGTAGCATTTGATCACCAACCAGAACTTGATCACGCGATCGGCAACCTTGTGTTGTCATATCAGGGTGCTCGACGAACGCGCGGAATTCAGCAATGAGATCGGCATCGTCGGTGACTGTACAAACTCTAGAAGGTGGATCAAGCTCCATTGTTACACGCGCCTTGTTTCGATTTTTAGTCGCGGCTGGTGGTACACTCACTAAACCCTCAACTTTGAACTCTTCTGGCATACCAGTCAAATCGCCCATACACAAAACTATAAATAACGTTATAAGAACGTTGTTTTGAAATATTTTGGACAACTATATTTAATAACAGAAACATTTTCTGAAACTATTTAATCAAGTTTAAATTATTTGTATGGTTATTCTGTTAAACTGAATTGTTTTAATTTATCGAACGTCACCACGACAAAATTTCGGAATGAAACTATTTCAAAAAACCCTTACGTTTGAACTGTTGAATTTTTCGTTGACTGGCTTGGTCGAAATTTTTGATATCAAAATTGTCTTCAAATAAGGTGTTGAAGATTGTCCAAGCGTTCTGCGTGACTGCATCCTTCAATTGGTCAGTTTTTTCTTCACAACGCATATCATTCCGAGATTGAAGTTCCTCAGCTGGTGTCTTGCTCCGTTTAACCTATTTTTATATGACTTTATATTTCAATAAGATACGATCTTATCGTAATGAATTTATGTGAAAACTTGACAGCGCGTACTAATTATTCATTTAATTATTGAATTTGGACAAGCGTTATGTGGTTTAATTAGGCTTTCAAATCAGCTTCATATAACTTATTGTTTTGCTAACAGACGTTATATAAAATTGATAGTATATTCAATGTTTTTTGTAAACGATGTGTTTTTGCTTCCTCGGACTCTTTCTGCAATATTCTTGTGTTACTTGATATTTCCTGCTAATTATTTTCGAAGAAAAATTATTTAAACATGATTTAACATTATTTAAACTGATTTATTTAAACATAAAAACTACTTCGGGGTTGAGTCGGTCAGTTGAAAGTCACCAGTTGCAGTAATATATAGTAACAACTATAATTATATTAGTGTTATAAATTATAACTTATAATGTATTGCTACTCATGAACCGACTGACTCAATGTCAGTCTGCACACTGTGCAGTGCACAGTTAATATAGTGTACAACAATGTTTACTAAAGTGGTGTGTAAATACGACATACAGAGCAGTATTCTGCCGGGACTATCCGACTGTTGACACTTAAGGTGTCAACGTCTAAAATATTCTATTACACTATGTGATCTTCGTATGTGATCTTCGTATGTGATCTTCGTATGTGATCTTCGTATATGATTTTCGTATGTGATTTTCGTATGTGATCTTCCGTTGAATTTGTCAATCGAGATAAATTTTAAGAACCTTTTCGACTTTTTGATAAATTATAGAAAGCGCGCTTACATTTACATTATATTTTTATATTTATGTATATATATGTAGCAGCACTAGGGTACACGAATAAACAAGATATTTCTTAAACGTGTACCCGGTTTGTGTAGTCATTCAAGGCTTCTTAATAATTCCAAGCTAATTTCCAAGCTAAATTCCAAGCTAATATCCAAGCTTATTTCCAAGCTAAATTCCAAGCAAATATACAAGCTTTGGCAGTTTGTACGCAGTTTGTACCTCTGGCAGTTTGTACGCGATTGATTTGTTTTTTTTTTGGCAAAATGCTTTCCATATTACGGTCAACAATAAAATATCGAGTTTTTTTAGATAAAAGGTGCAGAACTCGAAAAATGTGAAAAAAATGTGAGTTTTGTAACTATTCTTGACCTTGACAATGAATGATCATAAAAACATTTCGAAAAAAACTCGATATTTTATTGAGGGCAATTATTGGTCAGACGTTTACTTGGCCAAAAAAAAAATCGATTGTATGAACACTTTGGAAGCCTATAGCGTTTAACCCTAGACCGCGCACTAGGTACTATTCAGACACAAAAATGCTTGGCATTTCTTTATTAGTTAGCCGAATTGTGATATTTTTGTTTTGAAT